>VZRX01015161.1:0-36532 GCA_013398075.1 Notiomystis cincta | reverse complement strand
AGCATAACTTCATGTTTTTTCTTGAATAAAGAATTCCTTTCACTGATTGGCAACCAAAAAAATATTCAGTAAGAACCTCCCATGAAGAGAAGCCCTCAGAGCACAGGGCAAGTGTCCTGTGTGGGATATTGCTGGGATAACCTATAGTGTCCCACTGCCTTCACCACACCCATCCAGCCTCACAGCCCCAGAACTTGTTCTTCTCAGGCCCCTTGTGCTTCAAGCAGTAAGAGGCCACGCAGCACTCTCTGCAGGGACAGGTGGCAGAGTGTGTCCCATTCCCCAGCACAACCAGGGAGACACGTGCTGCACCCCACATTGAAACCTGAACCACGGCAACTCCCTCCTCCTTGAAAGGCTGAGACGAAGAAAGAGCTTTCTTCATCCCAGAAAAGACCACGGTTCTCTCCTGCATGCAGTACAGGGCATATGCAGCAGCACGTGCCTCCTGCAACCAGCTGGTTTTGCTGCATCATTGCTGTTGACCTGCCACCCTGCACATCACCCCTCACACACACACACACCAGCGAAAGCTCTCCGCTGTGTGGAGGCACAGGGAGATGGCAACGGGGCTGCTTCCTCCTCAGGGGAGAAGTTCTTTCCCTGCTCTGACATGGGGTGTCTCTCACAGGAGACGCTTCCCCACAAAACGTCTCCAACATGAGTCCTTCCCACAGGATGCAGCTCTTCATGAACTGCTCCAGCGTGGGTGCCTTTCCACAGGGTGCAGTCTTTCAGGGGCGGATTGCTCCTGCCTGGGTCACCTGCATGGTCACAAGGCCTGCCAGTAAACCAACTCCAGCACAGGCTCCTCTCTCCATGGGTCCACAGGTCCACAGCTTTCTTCCAGGTATCCATTTGCTCTGGCATGGGGTTCTCCATTTGCTGTAAGTGGGTCTCTGCCCCCCGTGTAGCTTCAAATCGCAGCTCTGACACCGGTAGCACCTCTTCCCATTCTTCTTCACTGTTCCTGGTTTCTGCATAATTGTTTCTCACATATTCTCACTCCTCTCTGCTCTGGTCACAATTACTTCTGCACAATAATTTCTTCTTCTTCTTAAGTATGTCACCCACAATACTAACGGCTATTAGACAAGAAGATAATTAAAGAGTCTGGTGCAATATGAACAAATCCTGTGATTTCTTAATGATAAATCTTTAAGATTCATCACCACCACTAATTAAAGATTTGTCGATATTGGTATGTTGTTCACTGCAAAATGGTTTTTTTTCTGGAATCTAGCAGTTACATTTGTAAACATTTGCAAGGATAAACTTGGGGTTCCCCTACTCTTGCTCTGAACAGGACTGGGCAGAGGAGATTTGGAGCTGGCAGGGAACTAAGCAGGCACTCCAGCCACAAAAATCTACATGCAGTGAATGCTGCTTCTGTCCCACTAAATGAGTTCTGCAGACTGTCGGTGTAAGGTCTGTGTGCTGCTCTTTCACCCTCAGAGTGAGAGGGGCACAGCACCCAGCTTGCGGAAAGAGAATGTGTACTTCCAGCTATAAAATGTGTGCTTAACTGTTATACTGAGCTGCTGGAGCAGAGCAAAGCAGCCTTCATGCCGCTTAGCACCTGACTCACTGTTTCTTCTGATTTTATTATATCTCTTTTACAGTATCACTGCTACTTCACACTTTATTTCTTTCACAATCCTGAGACTGTCTACGCACTCCTGGTGATTTACTGCATGTGATTTCCTCCCATTTATTTACTCCTCAGATTTTTATTTCAAAGGTTTGAAAAGCACTCAAAAGAATCTGACAGAAATGTACAGCTTTTGAGTAAAAAGTGTATTGCAGTTCATACAAATCATTCACACAGGCCAACACAGTCTAAGAATGCAGAGCTTTTAAACTTTATAAGGCAGCATGGTTGCCTTGACAATACAAACCATCAGAAAGCAGAAATCTCTGTGGTAGAACTGTTTTATTATAGATCCCAATAAATGCTTTATTTTCCACTACAATTTAAAGCAATTTTATGCAGAATTTCTGACAAAAAACCTATTATATTCCAGATTCTTCAATGAGCTCAAGCAATTTCTTACTTATTTTAGACCAAGGTTGTTTTGAGGGGGTTTACATAAGGGTTACACATGTGCAAGAGCAAAGACACACAGATCTACTTACATACAATGTCCTCAACCTCCTGACAGGAATATTTCCCTGTGCCTGTGCTCAGCTGTGCTAAAAGCATCCTGGGGAGGACCAAGCTGAATCACACTTATGACAATTGCTCAAACCTGAGCCATTCCCTCATAGAGGCCAAGATTAATTCATGGTTGCTGTCTCAAAGCAGCAGCAAATATATTTATATTCACCACTGGGCAGGCTGCCTTCCTGCACAAACACAAAACCCTCATCCAGAAGTTGGGCTGACTGACTGAGGACTGGCAGCTATAGCCAAGAAGAGCCTGGTCAGCAAATCCTTTCTCACAGCCTGTATCTCTTCCCTTTTTCCTTGTCCTAGGCAATGGCAAGTGGCAGCCACTGGTGCTCTCTAAGGCTGTGCTTAGTTTCCTCTCTCTGCTCCCACAGTCAGGGCATCCAGCAGAGGACATTACAAGAGAAACCCAGGTAAATTTGGAATTCAGTCTCAGGAAAGGTCATCTTCCCGCCTCCTGAGCCAAACACTCCAAGTTTTAATTTTTAGTATCATGGAAACCTGTTTCTTAGAGGCATAGTGCTCTCTGCTCTCAGCAGTTTCAGATGGAGCAGACAAAATCTGTTAGGGACAATAAGAGCAAAAAGAATGCAAGGAGAAAAAGACTACAAGAAGCAAGATGAAAAGGACTTGGAAGGACATAGTGATGGAAATAAATGGTGTGGTGAGGTTGTGGGGAGAGAAATAATTTATGGAAGAAGAAAAGAAAATAAAAACAATAGGCCAAAACTTAATGAAATAAATAAATAGCAGAAAAATAAAGCAAAATAAACTCTGCCCACACATACTCAAAATAATTCAGTGTCTGCAGACTTAGTAACCAAGAAATTAAATCACTGAAAACCTTCTCAAGAATTTCCTATGTGGCTTGGTAGCTTATGCAAACATTCAGGAGCCACCTCTCCAGTCACAGGGAAGGCTACAATACTTTTTATTTACTAAAATTAAGGCTTTGACTGTAAGTTTCCCTAAAAGATCTCTTGGCACATATCCACCCCTGAAACTTTTCAGACCATCCTGAGTTCAAATGTTTCAAGAGGAAACATAGATTACCATTGTAAAACAGAGGAGAAAGCACAGGAGAAGGAGAATGGGAAAAAGCTAAAGAAAGCAGTGGGAGAAAAGATTAGGAGAAGACAGTAAATATCTATAACAGCACAGCTTTAAAAAATCATAGTACAAGTAATAAAGCAAAATAAAGTCATTTAAAGGACATTAGAAAGGCGCAAAAACTTGAAAGAAAACCATGAAGAGGAAAGAGCTTATGGAAAATGCAAGTCAAGCTGAAATACAGAAATTATTCTGGCATGCTAAGGAGTTTGAACACCCCACCAGTGCTCCCCAGATATATCCTTTATTCCTCTGTGAGATGCCCACATTGCATGAGCAGACAACCACATGCAAGTGGGCACAAAGCCACACAAACTGGATTACAAAGGAAATCTATGAAACTCATCTAATACTGAATCTTAACCAACTCCTGTATTTCCCTGTGTGCTTTTAATTTGGTACAAACTAATTCCAGCTCTGACCTCAATCACAACAGTTACATTACCTACTTCATTAACTACTTTCCTCATTTACAGCAATACTACAGATTTTCAATTGTTCTCTATTGTGCTCTTTTTCTGCACAGATATAGCTCAGGCAACAAAATGAAAGAGAACAAGCTCTGGAATATATTATACTACAGAAAACACTTCTGCATCTCCATCCCAAATTAGAGTGCTCTTGCCAAGGACCTTGGAATGGACTTGCAGACAGCCAAAGTCAGGACTTTCCATACCACCCTGTGGAAGCTCAGATAGAAGCAATTGACTGATTGGGAAAACATGCAAAGACTATGTGCAAGAAAACAGATGACATCCAATAACCTCTATCATATCATTTGGCCTCAAACTGAGGTATGAATTCTGTCTTCTCTACCAACAGAGGCCTCTAAAATCAGAAAGTACACATAAGAACCCTGAAACCCAGGGATTGAAACTGCTGAGCTGCTCCAGTTTTTGCAGCTGTTAATCCAGCAGAGGAACAGGAGAAAACAATTTGCACAGCCTTCAAAATTCCCCTGGTAGTAGAGAGAGGGCAAGTCCAAATGCCTTGCACAAAATGGGTATTAACACTAGAATTTACTGCATTTATACCCGTGTTGTTTTTCTCATTTCCTCATCCAGCAATACCTCTTGATCAAAGGAGGTTAAGTGGCCGCCAGAAGAAGGCTTGGCTGGATCTCATGGTCCTGTAACACTAAAAAAGTTTCTTGAGGAGAAGCTTATAATCTTAGTCTCACCAGGCTACAGGGCAACCAAGACCCCTCCAAAAATGCCTTCTTCTTGCACCATATGGGGACTCTCAGCAGCAGAAATATTTAGGAGCCTTTGTAGAACAAGGATTGTGACTGAAACATCCAGGATGCCAAAAATTATTTTAATATATCCATGTACCTTCAGAGCAGTGCTGAGCCATGGACCTGAGGACCACAATGACCCTGTTCAGCCTGAACAGCCACCATAACCCACAGTACCAAACCAACCATGGAAGTCCTGCTCTGGCCCCAAGGGGAAACAGTGGGATGAATACCTGACATGCAATTTCTTCTTTGGCTTTTTGCTCTTCCTGGGGAAGAACTCTGGAGAGGCCAACCAGCACCTCCTGCAGGGCTCCTCTGCCTGCCTGGGAATGCAGACTGGAAGGTGGACATGAGAGCACAGGGACCAAGCTCTTGTCATCAAGCAAGACCTAAAGCAGACTGGCTTTAGCCTCAGGGTTGAGTGTGTGGGTATATGTGCTTTTGTAACTGCAGCTAAGGACCCACTGAGGAGGAAGGCAGCAAGGAGGCTGGACATTCATAAACACTAATTGAATAACACAAGGTACCAGCATTTTTTGGACTCTGTTTTTCTACTCTGCCTGGGAAAGTGATGGAAAAATGAAACTATGGCTGAAGCTGGCTAAAACCTGCTGATGAAATAGGTTTTCTTCAGAAAATGCGATTTTGTGAAAGTAGAAGTGTATCAAAGAGGTATTAATATTGTTTCATATCTGAAACAATGTCTAATTCTCTGTTTCATTTTGATTAGAATTCTTCTTATACGTTTGCAAAAATGTCAACATTAAAATATCCATCTATAATTTTCTACAGTGTCTTGCATATTCCCACTTACTAAAATATTTTACTTTCTACTGTGTGCAGTGATGCAAGAAACAGAAAGATAATGCAGATATCGAGCATCTGTAGGAACAGATGGTGGAATGATCCACCAATGGAAGGAAAGGTGAGCAGCTCTTGTTCCCTTTCCACAACTCGATTCTGCAGGTGTCCTGCTCTGCTGCAGGCCACATGTGGTGTGGGAAGACTGTACAACCCCATGCCTGTTACAGTGTAAAATGTCCAGACAAAGCACAACTACTCTGAAAAACTGAAGCATCAGCAAGGACACCTTGTGCTGCCCACTCTTCAATCATCTCTGGGTCAAATCCATTCAATTTCTCAAATGTTTTTGGGGGCAGTCTAACCTTGCAAGCTGGCCCAGGACGTGAAACCCAAGCTGAGTACTTCCAAGAGGTTCCTTTTCACTGAAAAAAACATTATTCTTTCAATTCCAGCAACATCTTTCTTAAGGAAAGTAATCTCACTTCCCTCTAAGAGCAGCCCTCCATAAAGTAGATGTATTTGCACACAGTGCTCTGAAGTTTACGAGAGATTTTTAATTTTAGCTCAGGTTTTTGTTTATTTATTTATTTATAGGGGTAGATTTTATAAGTAGCAGTTTTGCTCTCTGACTAAGATTCACTCTTAAATGTCAGGAGATAACCACAGAAGAAAACAATGTTTTAGAAAGTACTNCAAGCAGTAAGAGGCCACGCAGCACTCTCTGCAGGGACAGGTGGCAGAGTGTGTCCCATTCCCCAGCACAACCAGGGAGACACGTGCTGCACCCCACATTGAAACCTGAACCACGGCAACTCCCTCCTCCTTGAAAGGCTGAGACGAAGAAAGAGCTTTCTTCATCCCAGAAAAGACCACGGTTCTCTCCTGCATGCAGTACAGGGCATATGCAGCAGCACGTGCCTCCTGCAACCAGCTGGTTTTGCTGCATCATTGCTGTTGACCTGCCACCCTGCACATCACCCCTCACACACACACACACCAGCGAAAGCTCTCCGCTGTGTGGAGGCACAGGGAGATGGCAACGGGGCTGCTTCCTCCTCAGGGGAGAAGTTCTTTCCCTGCTCTGACATGGGGTGTCTCTCACAGGAGACGCTTCCCCACAAAACGTCTCCAACATGAGTCCTTCCCACAGGATGCAGCTCTTCATGAACTGCTCCAGCGTGGGTGCCTTTCCACAGGGTGCAGTCTTTCAGGGGCGGATTGCTCCTGCCTGGGTCACCTGCATGGTCACAAGGCCTGCCAGTAAACCAACTCCAGCACAGGCTCCTCTCTCCATGGGTCCACAGGTCCACAGCTTTCTTCCAGGTATCCATTTGCTCTGGCATGGGGTTCTCCATTTGCTGTAAGTGGGTCTCTGCCCCCCGTGTAGCTTCAAATCGCAGCTCTGACACCGGTAGCACCTCTTCCCATTCTTCTTCACTGTTCCTGGTTTCTGCATAATTGTTTCTCACATATTCTCACTCCTCTCTGCTCTGGTCACAATTACTTCTGCACAATAATTTCTTCTTCTTCTTAAGTATGTCACCCACAATACTAACGGCTATTAGACAAGAAGATAATTAAAGAGTCTGGTGCAATATGAACAAATCCTGTGATTTCTTAATGATAAATCTTTAAGATTCATCACCACCACTAATTAAAGATTTGTCGATATTGGTATGTTGTTCACTGCAAAATGGTTTTTTTTCTGGAATCTAGCAGTTACATTTGTAAACATTTGCAAGGATAAACTTGGGGTTCCCCTACTCTTGCTCTGAACAGGACTGGGCAGAGGAGATTTGGAGCTGGCAGGGAACTAAGCAGGCACTCCAGCCACAAAAATCTACATGCAGTGAATGCTGCTTCTGTCCCACTAAATGAGTTCTGCAGACTGTCGGTGTAAGGTCTGTGTGCTGCTCTTTCACCCTCAGAGTGAGAGGGGCACAGCACCCAGCTTGCGGAAAGAGAATGTGTACTTCCAGCTATAAAATGTGTGCTTAACTGTTATACTGAGCTGCTGGAGCAGAGCAAAGCAGCCTTCATGCCGCTTAGCACCTGACTCACTGTTTCTTCTGATTTTATTATATCTCTTTTACAGTATCACTGCTACTTCACACTTTATTTCTTTCACAATCCTGAGACTGTCTACGCACTCCTGGTGATTTACTGCATGTGATTTCCTCCCATTTATTTACTCCTCAGATTTTTATTTCAAAGGTTTGAAAAGCACTCAAAAGAATCTGACAGAAATGTACAGCTTTTGAGTAAAAAGTGTATTGCAGTTCATACAAATCATTCACACAGGCCAACACAGTCTAAGAATGCAGAGCTTTTAAACTTTATAAGGCAGCATGGTTGCCTTGACAATACAAACCATCAGAAAGCAGAAATCTCTGTGGTAGAACTGTTTTATTATAGATCCCAATAAATGCTTTATTTTCCACTACAATTTAAAGCAATTTTATGCAGAATTTCTGACAAAAAACCTATTATATTCCAGATTCTTCAATGAGCTCAAGCAATTTCTTACTTATTTTAGACCAAGGTTGTTTTGAGGGGGTTTACATAAGGGTTACACATGTGCAAGAGCAAAGACACACAGATCTACTTACATACAATGTCCTCAACCTCCTGACAGGAATATTTCCCTGTGCCTGTGCTCAGCTGTGCTAAAAGCATCCTGGGGAGGACCAAGCTGAATCACACTTATGACAATTGCTCAAACCTGAGCCATTCCCTCATAGAGGCCAAGATTAATTCATGGTTGCTGTCTCAAAGCAGCAGCAAATATATTTATATTCACCACTGGGCAGGCTGCCTTCCTGCACAAACACAAAACCCTCATCCAGAAGTTGGGCTGACTGACTGAGGACTGGCAGCTATAGCCAAGAAGAGCCTGGTCAGCAAATCCTTTCTCACAGCCTGTATCTCTTCCCTTTTTCCTTGTCCTAGGCAATGGCAAGTGGCAGCCACTGGTGCTCTCTAAGGCTGTGCTTAGTTTCCTCTCTCTGCTCCCACAGTCAGGGCATCCAGCAGAGGACATTACAAGAGAAACCCAGGTAAATTTGGAATTCAGTCTCAGGAAAGGTCATCTTCCCGCCTCCTGAGCCAAACACTCCAAGTTTTAATTTTTAGTATCATGGAAACCTGTTTCTTAGAGGCATAGTGCTCTCTGCTCTCAGCAGTTTCAGATGGAGCAGACAAAATCTGTTAGGGACAATAAGAGCAAAAAGAATGCAAGGAGAAAAAGACTACAAGAAGCAAGATGAAAAGGACTTGGAAGGACATAGTGATGGAAATAAATGGTGTGGTGAGGTTGTGGGGAGAGAAATAATTTATGGAAGAAGAAAAGAAAATAAAAACAATAGGCCAAAACTTAATGAAATAAATAAATAGCAGAAAAATAAAGCAAAATAAACTCTGCCCACACATACTCAAAATAATTCAGTGTCTGCAGACTTAGTAACCAAGAAATTAAATCACTGAAAACCTTCTCAAGAATTTCCTATGTGGCTTGGTAGCTTATGCAAACATTCAGGAGCCACCTCTCCAGTCACAGGGAAGGCTACAATACTTTTTATTTACTAAAATTAAGGCTTTGACTGTAAGTTTCCCTAAAAGATCTCTTGGCACATATCCACCCCTGAAACTTTTCAGACCATCCTGAGTTCAAATGTTTCAAGAGGAAACATAGATTACCATTGTAAAACAGAGGAGAAAGCACAGGAGAAGGAGAATGGGAAAAAGCTAAAGAAAGCAGTGGGAGAAAAGATTAGGAGAAGACAGTAAATATCTATAACAGCACAGCTTTAAAAAATCATAGTACAAGTAATAAAGCAAAATAAAGTCATTTAAAGGACATTAGAAAGGCGCAAAAACTTGAAAGAAAACCATGAAGAGGAAAGAGCTTATGGAAAATGCAAGTCAAGCTGAAATACAGAAATTATTCTGGCATGCTAAGGAGTTTGAACACCCCACCAGTGCTCCCCAGATATATCCTTTATTCCTCTGTGAGATGCCCACATTGCATGAGCAGACAACCACATGCAAGTGGGCACAAAGCCACACAAACTGGATTACAAAGGAAATCTATGAAACTCATCTAATACTGAATCTTAACCAACTCCTGTATTTCCCTGTGTGCTTTTAATTTGGTACAAACTAATTCCAGCTCTGACCTCAATCACAACAGTTACATTACCTACTTCATTAACTACTTTCCTCATTTACAGCAATACTACAGATTTTCAATTGTTCTCTATTGTGCTCTTTTTCTGCACAGATATAGCTCAGGCAACAAAATGAAAGAGAACAAGCTCTGGAATATATTATACTACAGAAAACACTTCTGCATCTCCATCCCAAATTAGAGTGCTCTTGCCAAGGACCTTGGAATGGACTTGCAGACAGCCAAAGTCAGGACTTTCCATACCACCCTGTGGAAGCTCAGATAGAAGCAATTGACTGATTGGGAAAACATGCAAAGACTATGTGCAAGAAAACAGATGACATCCAATAACCTCTATCATATCATTTGGCCTCAAACTGAGGTATGAATTCTGTCTTCTCTACCAACAGAGGCCTCTAAAATCAGAAAGTACACATAAGAACCCTGAAACCCAGGGATTGAAACTGCTGAGCTGCTCCAGTTTTTGCAGCTGTTAATCCAGCAGAGGAACAGGAGAAAACAATTTGCACAGCCTTCAAAATTCCCCTGGTAGTAGAGAGAGGGCAAGTCCAAATGCCTTGCACAAAATGGGTATTAACACTAGAATTTACTGCATTTATACCCGTGTTGTTTTTCTCATTTCCTCATCCAGCAATACCTCTTGATCAAAGGAGGTTAAGTGGCCGCCAGAAGAAGGCTTGGCTGGATCTCATGGTCCTGTAACACTAAAAAAGTTTCTTGAGGAGAAGCTTATAATCTTAGTCTCACCAGGCTACAGGGCAACCAAGACCCCTCCAAAAATGCCTTCTTCTTGCACCATATGGGGACTCTCAGCAGCAGAAATATTTAGGAGCCTTTGTAGAACAAGGATTGTGACTGAAACATCCAGGATGCCAAAAATTATTTTAATATATCCATGTACCTTCAGAGCAGTGCTGAGCCATGGACCTGAGGACCACAATGACCCTGTTCAGCCTGAACAGCCACCATAACCCACAGTACCAAACCAACCATGGAAGTCCTGCTCTGGCCCCAAGGGGAAACAGTGGGATGAATACCTGACATGCAATTTCTTCTTTGGCTTTTTGCTCTTCCTGGGGAAGAACTCTGGAGAGGCCAACCAGCACCTCCTGCAGGGCTCCTCTGCCTGCCTGGGAATGCAGACTGGAAGGTGGACATGAGAGCACAGGGACCAAGCTCTTGTCATCAAGCAAGACCTAAAGCAGACTGGCTTTAGCCTCAGGGTTGAGTGTGTGGGTATATGTGCTTTTGTAACTGCAGCTAAGGACCCACTGAGGAGGAAGGCAGCAAGGAGGCTGGACATTCATAAACACTAATTGAATAACACAAGGTACCAGCATTTTTTGGACTCTGTTTTTCTACTCTGCCTGGGAAAGTGATGGAAAAATGAAACTATGGCTGAAGCTGGCTAAAACCTGCTGATGAAATAGGTTTTCTTCAGAAAATGCGATTTTGTGAAAGTAGAAGTGTATCAAAGAGGTATTAATATTGTTTCATATCTGAAACAATGTCTAATTCTCTGTTTCATTTTGATTAGAATTCTTCTTATACGTTTGCAAAAATGTCAACATTAAAATATCCATCTATAATTTTCTACAGTGTCTTGCATATTCCCACTTACTAAAATATTTTACTTTCTACTGTGTGCAGTGATGCAAGAAACAGAAAGATAATGCAGATATCGAGCATCTGTAGGAACAGATGGTGGAATGATCCACCAATGGAAGGAAAGGTGAGCAGCTCTTGTTCCCTTTCCACAACTCGATTCTGCAGGTGTCCTGCTCTGCTGCAGGCCACATGTGGTGTGGGAAGACTGTACAACCCCATGCCTGTTACAGTGTAAAATGTCCAGACAAAGCACAACTACTCTGAAAAACTGAAGCATCAGCAAGGACACCTTGTGCTGCCCACTCTTCAATCATCTCTGGGTCAAATCCATTCAATTTCTCAAATGTTTTTGGGGGCAGTCTAACCTTGCAAGCTGGCCCAGGACGTGAAACCCAAGCTGAGTACTTCCAAGAGGTTCCTTTTCACTGAAAAAAACATTATTCTTTCAATTCCAGCAACATCTTTCTTAAGGAAAGTAATCTCACTTCCCTCTAAGAGCAGCCCTCCATAAAGTAGATGTATTTGCACACAGTGCTCTGAAGTTTACGAGAGATTTTTAATTTTAGCTCAGGTTTTTGTTTATTTATTTATTTATAGGGGTAGATTTTATAAGTAGCAGTTTTGCTCTCTGACTAAGATTCACTCTTAAATGTCAGGAGATAACCACAGAAGAAAACAATGTTTTAGAAAGTACTAACTCAATTCCCCTAAAAACCTGTGCAGCATTATCTTAAGGCAGAGAATAAGTATTACCCTAATGTAATCCAAAGTCTAAAAAAGAGCACTTTCTTTGCCATTAAGGGTGAAAAACAACATTTCAGTGTCATTCACCGTTCTTTTTCCAAGATTCCCTAAGTGTTGAATCCAGCTCCTTAAAACTCCTCCTATGGAGCAGGCAGTCATGAGCCAGCTGAAAGTTATCTGCAGCAATCTTCTGTCCCGCTGCCTTATTTTTGTTCAAGTTTCGTGAGGCTGTTTTTTTTTAGCATGAGATTTCAACGGAACTGAAAATATCTCGTAGCAAAAACTCTGCAGCATGCTGTGAGTAATTTACAGCTGCCAAAACCATCTAAATCAAATCCCATGAGGGGTTCTTCTTTCTTCAATCCATGCACGTTAGAAAACAAAAATGGCCAGTAGCCATTCTCCTTCGCCTCCTCCTCTTTCACTGAGCAGATTCCTGCAGCTGGAGCATTGTCATTAGAAGTTTTGCTTACAGACTCCAGGACAGAAGCACAGTGCAGTTTACAGCAAGCAGTTCAATTCATAACAACAGCTTCACCTTTTAGTTTATTTTTCTGTTTTGTTTTCTAGGTTGTTTTGTAAAGTGAGAGAATTTCAAGGGTAAGCTCTGTGGTCTGGATTCTGAGCATTGCACAGTGTATTGGCCATACAATTATTTGTAATTGCAGTTCATCTGACTGCATCCAAAGGCAGTCAGACAAAAATTAGGATTTAATGTCTAACCAGCGTTCTGCCTGTACAGTATTTGAGATTGCATTTTTTAAGGCAAACACAGAGAATTCTATAAAACACCATGCTAACCAAATACACACGCAAAGCAATTCAGGTTTTCCTCCAAAAACACCACAGGCAGTTTTGGAAAATGTATGCCTTGATTTATTCATTGAGGAAGCTGGTTTTGAAGATGGCTTTTCCCCTTATTTTTAGATTTTCAAGCTCCAAAGAGAAGCATCAGGACTATGCATGATGGCTAGAGCATACAACATGGGGAGTTCACCTTTCATAAAATGCTGGAGAAAATCTGGATGAAAACCAGCAAAAGACACAAAGCATCTTGGACATACAGAAGACAGAGAAAGCAACTTTTAGCCAGGCTGACAGAATGCTGCTTGTGGTATGCTACCAAATGGAAAGAGCAAATCAGAGTGGAAAATGAGCAAAAAGAAACAATTCCATGAGAGGTATTCAGAAAGAAAAATCTAATTGCAAAGGGACTTGGTGAATTGCAAATGTCATGTTTCATTACTGGTGGCCAAAAATCCCCACCCAATATCATCATTGGCCTTGCTCAGTGCAAAGGAGCCCAAAGGAAGATGTGCATGACCCAGAACTGCCTCGGGCCCTGTGGAAATGCAGATGGAGGTGGCAAGGAGAATAAACAGAGACACTGCTGCCCACAGGGCCTGATCAGATGCTCACGTACAAAAGAAACTGTGGGGACTGTGGGGAGAAGTTTCCAGGGTTTCCTTCCCTTCACCCTTCCTAGCCCACCTCCCTGCCTGCTGCTTCACCTGACTGCTCAGAGCAGGAACTGAAGTCTGGGTTTAACTACACATTTAGTTGCTATATGGTAGTTATTCCAGATAGCTTTTGCTCCTGTAAAACACCAGTTATAGCTCTTCTGTGAATACTGGCAAAAAGTGTTGTGTTCTGAAGTGTTCTGAAAATCTGCATGGGCAATATATTGCACAGCCTGGCTCCAGATTTCTAGTTTCCTTATTTTTTTCTAGTGTCACAGTATTTTCCCTAGTTCTAATATGGTAGGCAGGGTCTCTTTTGATTTTTTTTCCTCTTCTAGAGGACAGAAGGATTCCAGTGTTTTACTTTGCCTTGGAAAGCTGAAGGAGTGAAGTTGTCCTCCTCTTGTAAAGCAGGATGTGATAATTTATTCACTTAACCCTCCTGGTCCCCCACCAAAGCCTCAGAAAATATGGGCTCATCTTTCGCTGCACAATGCAAATCTGTTAACGTGAGATACTGGCTGGGTTTCTGTGTGGGATGATTCCCACAACCAGGTCCTATGGTCTGCTCCACAACAAAATGCAAACTAGATTGGTTAGAGTTTTTTTAAAGAAACTTCTCATTGTCTTCTGTGTCCTGCAGGCCAAAAGCAATTTTCTCCAACATTCTTTGTACCACCGCCTGCACAGTTTGTGGTGAAAGTTCATATATTTGTAAGGTCCTATTCAGAGATATTTTCAGCACACAGAAAATGAAAAACATTTTAAGAGATGAGGGAAAAATTAGCAACATATTAGCTAAAACTGACTTCCAATTTAGAGCCATCAGAATCCACTGCTATATTTAGTACAGAAAACATTTTCAGTTCAGGTTTGGGTTTGCTCAGTAATTCATTTCTCCAAAGTCACTGTGAACTGAACTATGCCTTCCTGATGCTTCCCTTATGCAGAAGTAATTTTGCTCTTCGATCTTTCCAACCCACAGATTTCCACTGTTTTTATGATGACATCATTTCTTTCCCTGATGATCTTTGGTTTTCATTGTGAAAACTTCTGTGCAGTGGTTTTCATGCCTCTTTCATCAGGACAGTTAATTACCAAGTGCATTCTGCACAATGTCTCATTTGACCTCCTCCCTCCAGCTCCACACAGTCTGAGTAGATTCCCATCTCACTTATATTAGCCCCTCTTTTATCACCAGAAGCTTGTCTGGGTGTTATCTGTGTTTGAAGAACTCCTTCTTTGGCTTTAGAAAGATTCTATTAGAAAGAATTATTTAGGCAATGTTATTAAAGAAGCCAGCACCAAACCTTACTGTGACATATTCAAGCTAGGTAAATTATTTCGCTTTACCTTAAGTAATTTTATTTTTTAAAATAATCTTAAGAGAACTGAAAAAAATCCATGCTGCTTTAAAATTACCTTTATAGGAATTCTTCAAAGTGCTATCTAAACAGAGATATTCAGAAAAACTATACTAAACCAATGAAGCTGGTAATTTAAAGTGGATTTTCTAAAATGCTATAAGGCACTTAAGAGGAAATCCCTACTGAGAATTAAGTTGACCTCGACTTGATTTCATTTACTTCATTTCTAAATAATAGATACCCAGGATTTTCATGTAAATTAGCTAATGCTTTTTAAGAAAATAGTCTCAGAAAATCCACTTCTTTCCCTATATTGCACTGTTCTGTGCAAATGCAAATGCATGTATATTCATATGTGCTGACACATGTCCAGTTCAAACCAAAGAGCACAAAGAGAAGCTCTGGTACCTCCCGTTTCTCCTTCTCCAGTTCTTGTCTTCTCCTAGAAAAAGGGAAATGCTGCTGCAGCTTCCCAAGCACTTCCCATGCCACAGTAAAGGAATCGTAGGGCTGGAGTCTGCCCACCAAAGCAATGAGTTCATAGGATAGGCCTAGAGAAACCTTAAATGAACATGAGCTGGTGTTAATTTGTACCAAATCTGAGTGGAATGAAATATCTCTCTGCAAAATGTCCAGTTCTTGTTCTAACCAACAGGCCTGTAGGACAAGAAGGAGATTTCTGTTTTAGGATTAGAGATAACAGCATTATCTATTTGTTTATATAATAGAATATTTCACATGGTCACATGCCAACATTTTGAATCATAACTCTATTCTGTGTTTCATGGATGTTTTATGCTTTTTAGAGCAGCCATACCTGGAGCCCTCACTTAATTCGTGATCTCTGCTACATCACCAGGCATTTTGCCCCTGAATTTGTCTCCCTGATTTTGTATTGCTAGAACCAAAAATTCACCTTCAGTCTCCTATTCATTTGTCAGTTTTATCTTTTCTCTCTACACTGAGTAGTTGTAATTTTTCAATCTCCCAGCCTCTGGAGCCTTGTATGTCAAAAATTATTTGTGACCATCTTTTTTTTAGGGGGAGGAGACTGAGCAGAAATTAACATGCATCCCTCAGGTGGTTGTTGTTTGTAAGTGAATGCTCCCCCTATTTCTTCCTCTCCTCTGTTTTTTTCTCCTAACACTGACCTGAAGAAAAATGATCCCCTCCCATAAAAGTTTAAGTGCATGCAATTGTAGCAGTACCCTGATTCCCAGTTGTGGGTGGGAAGAGACGGCTGAGGAAGAACTCAAATATATGGAAATGATGTTTTGTTCTGTGAACTGAGCAAACACCAGGATCTCCTCCGGAGACTGAAGATGGAGGCAGCACCCTGACATACAGCACCAGTGGCCTGGTAGCCACCAAGCCAGGTCACGGGAGCAGATAGTGAAAGCCCTGTGCCTGCGTGAACGACAGCAGGGCCAAGAACGCCCCGTCCTGAAGCAGCTGCAATTCTAATATTACAGCAAACTATTAGCATGCACCAGGGCTTCCTGAGAGCAGGTGGGGGTGCTTCCATCAAGATAATCACTTTCATAAAAATAGTTTGCTTGGTGGGAGCAGAAGATTAACACTTTTTGTGGTTAACAGTTTAAGGGTCAAATTGTGTTCTCAAGCCTGACCCAAAAGCTGATTAAAAGTCCACGGGTATTTGTATTTCGCAACAACCCATTTCAATGTCCCAACACAATTTTGGAGTAGGGGTCCATGGGAACACAAAATATGCAGGAAGCAATGGGCAAAGGAGACAATTTTGATCAGAGTTTTAAATTATCCAAATGAGTCAAGCCAAAACCAGCAAGAAAGTCTACATGAGTAAGTGCTAAATGTATCAGGGATTTACAGGCATAACACTCTTCATCAGGAAATGGCAATAAATATTTGCTTGTAGCCTATAAAACTAAGAATGCTGAATTATTAAGATCAATGCACTCAGATATATTAATGTAAATACAAAATAACAATTACTCATGTCTAGGTCTCAGAAGTAAGACAGCACCATGTAAGAATGCTGAAGAACATTTATATTTATTAGTAACAGAGGAGGATGCTACATAAATTCAGATCAGCCTCCTAGGAATAAGCGCATTCAAGTTGGCAGGCCAAGGCCACTTGTGCATAACAACTCTGAGAGACTTGGCTGAAGAGATCTCTGACCTGCTGTGATGGTCTTGAATATGTGCTGGAAGTGCAGAGGAACACTGAAAGACTAGAACAGTGTCAGTGCTAAGCGAGTGGGATGAACAGAGGAGCTCTGCTGACAAGCCTTGATATTTCTTCTGGGCAAGAAAAACACAAAAGTCAGGAAGGGATCTCATGCATAAAAAAAGGCAAAGAATAAAAATATAAATAAAGCTACACCATATATTTCAATGTAACATAAATCTTGTTAAACAGGGCATGCCAAAGCAGGCAAATACAAAATTGTATATTTAGGAACAAAGACTGGGAGCCAAACCAACAAACTAAGGCTTGAGTTTTGAACAGTGGTGTGCCTGAAAAGGGATAAGGTGTCACAGTGACAAGAACATCATGTGGACTTCCAGTGTAATGCTCTGTCAAAAACAAGGAACTGGATTTAAATTGGGGAGTATTGAGTGGGATTTGAGGTAGTTTTAATCTAGATTTTCAAAGCTTTTCAATTTAGAGGTACTATTACTGGACCATATATAGTCCTGTGCATGTATTTTCTAAAGGATGGTTAAAAGTTCAATGGGATAAAGAAAAGAATGAGAAAAATTACTTCTGATTTTAGGAAAAATGTGTTTCAGGGGAAGATGCAAGGAGTTGTGCCTGCTTCATGTACCAAAGGAAGACTGGGTGAGTTTATTACAATGCAGGAATATGCTTACAGTATAAAACATGAAATATAGGATAATTCTTTAATTTCCTGGAGGAAAGCTTGACAAGAACCAATGCGTGAAGCTGAAGCTCTTCTCTGAGGGAAAGAAGACACATGTTCCTAACAGAGGGATATCTGCTGCTGCAGGTGGTGCTGAATTCTGCTTCTGAACCTTTCAGAGGAAGCCTATGTGCTTTTCTAGAAGATATTCTTTAGCCAAATATTAAGTTGACTGAATAAGATGCTGCAATCTCTGATAGATGGAATGCTAGTGGGCAATTTAAGGGTCTCTTTTGTCCTTAAACTCCATATATCTAAACTGCTGTTACTGATCACAATTAGAAAGTTGGCAGGTCTCCATGGATTTTCATCAAAGCAAGCAAAAATGTTGTTATGCCAAAGACTATTCCTTATCCCACACCAGGATCCATAAATCTACAGGCATCTCACATGATCTCACTAAGAAGTAACTCCTTTCAGTCCTTGGGTTGATTGAACTTTGAGGCTTTTGTATTAAAGCATTGGAAGAAAAAAAAGCTTTGTCTTTGGATAATGATGATGACGATGATGGTGATGATGACTTCAAGGGGGTTTCATAGCCCATTTTCTGTGTGACTCTCTTAATAAATAAATAAATAAATAAATAAATAAATGTTCAATATGTGTCTTTTCCCTATCATATGATAGCAAATATAAAAACACTGAATACTACTTTGCATTGTAAAACAAAATACAAGCTGCTAATGTTATTTATTGGTAGAAAATTTAAAATACAATAGCTAATCAACATAATATGACAAAAATCCTACAGAAACCACTAGAGGCCATCAGAAGGATATTCAGTCTATGTTCCTTGTGGTTTACAGCATATCCCTACTACTAGTGGAAAAGGTGATCTGCAGTGTTAAAGTAAAAATACTTTTATTTTCATTTGTAAAAAAGTCACGATTAGAAAAAAATATTATCAAAGCTAGAAAGCCAAAAGAACTCACTAAGCTTCACTACAAGGAGGATGCAGACACCACAGGAGGGATCAGTTAGTTACCCTATACAGCTCCTCTCAGCTTCAAAACCAGAGGCAATTTGAATCAGAAATAAAGCTGAAAAAAATAAAAAGATAAGTAACGCAACTTCATTTTTCTCCAGTGCAGATGGACCAAATTCCATAATGCCAAATTCCATAATTCCCTTCACTTTGCCTGCCAGTGGCATGAATCCAGAGGATCTCTGTTGACAGGAGAGGTATTATCAGGAGTACCATCTGCACCCACTTCCACACTAAACAGCTCTTGAGTAGATGGATATGGCAGTAAATTTGCAGCAAAGCCTGTGAGAGTAATCTAATGTTTGCATTAGGTTCTGAATTGGGTTACTTTGCTATTTCCTTTTTCATCCTGGATTATTGACTGTTCTAGCCTATCCAATGCTCTCCTCTGTAGGCTCAAAAGGAAAGAACAGGGAGAGGTATTTCTGTTTGCACATATGTCATGCTTTACATCTTGCAATGTTTATGGCTTTGATGTGACTTTTTAAGGAAAAGCTTATACTGGGCTTTGTGGGGGTAAATTTGCCACATTCTCCCACTTCATGATTTCAACCAAACTTACTCCAGAAGTTCTGGTTTTAATATCCTAATGCATATTTTCAGTTCAGAATCACAGAAAAATCAATACACAGGAAAGCAGCACCCTCAGACTATACAGAGTTCCCCTGTTAAATTACCATCCTCAAGCTCTCTTGATCAGGTCTGATTTCCTCTTTAAACCCCTCTAAAATCTCTTATGAGCCCTGGATATCGCTGTAGAGCATATCCTGCTTTCAAACATGCTTTCACAAGTGCTCCCAGTTTCAAGAGACTTAATAACAAGCAGCACTTCCCCCGTCTGGGCAGCAGAAATCTCTCCAGCAAGGCAGGGTGTCTTCCTTGCCTTGACTTTCAAAGAGAGCAAAAGCTTTGGGGACACTCAAAGACTTTTGTGCTGCCAAGTTACCCTGGATGGGGAGCTCCCCTCCATATGAAAGAAATAAAGCTCCTGGTGGACACCATTGTCTTGGCAGTGGGTGCACGACGTGCGCGACACCGTCTTGAACAGAACCATCTTGAACACCGCTGCTCAGGTTCAGGCAGTGTTTTAAACCTTGTCCTCCCTTTGGTTTGAATGACTTGCACAGATTGGCATGTAAACAGCTGCTTTTTGTGTAGGCTGCCAGGGATGATAGTAATTAACCCCCCTGGACATGCCAGCAGAGTTTTTTAAATAATGATGTCTTCCCTTCCCTTCTCTCCCAGCATCTCTCTGATGCAAATGCATCAGTGCCTTCTGTTAGTGCCTTTCAGTACCTTCTGTTAACAAGTAATTTCTGGTCACTTGAAATTGCATTTGTGCTCCAAAGGGCAGAGGACACAGCCTTCTTGGAGATCCAGAAGTCTAGCAGTAAGTTATTTAAGACAGGAGAAATTCAGAATGGCTAAAGTTAATGAATCGTAGGGCAGTGGTATAGTATACAGCCCATGGCAAGGAAGTGAAGTAAGGGTATCATGAAGGCTGAAAAGTTATCTGAAACTTTGTCATCTCCACTATTAATAAAGGGGGTACTGGCCATTGTAACAGGCAGCACTGGATTGTTTATGAAAGTATCAGTTAAAAGGACTAGAATAATATCTTGTAAGTTTTATTGTTGGAAAAGCAACAGCTGGAAAGCCAGCAGAACAGATGAACCAATCCAAATGATGTCTTTAACTGTTAAATGATTGACCAGCTTAAATCAGCAAGTTTTACAAGCAATTAAAAAAAAATTAAAAATTATTAACACAACTTGCAATTACAAGATCTTTTGCAGACCAACAATGAAAGCTTCTTCAGCTGCAATTTGAGAATATACACCATCCTGCTTTGTCAGGCCATCAGGAGAAGGGGCAGCAGTTTTATTTGTCAAATACCTCCTTTTCATCCTAAAAGCTTGGTGTTTGAAGATGGCAGATATAGTCCAATCAAAGACTTCTAAAATGGTAATTTTAAGGAGTACATACTCCATACTGTTCCATACAGGAACAAGCTTCTTTCATATTACTTTCCCTTTCTTTAAGAATTTTTAATAAAATTTAGGACAGAAGAGAAAATTGTAGTCAGTTCAGGAATCTAGCCCTTGGTAGAGCAAATTGATCAGGATTTGCAGCTAAGTGGGTAATTTAAAGCTAATCACCTTGTTAGGTGCTGGTAATGTTCAAGAAGTGGTAAGGTCTTAACTTAGGGGGATGCTCTTACTGTTGTCAACCATGTGATGCATATTCAGCCACTGATGTGTCTCCTATCAGAGTTATCTAAAAAAACCCAGTAAACTCACTGGGATAAGAAACCTCTGCATGTTGCTTGAAGGATGAGGATAAATGATGAAGGTACTGGTAAGGCTTTCCAACTCAAAAAAACAAGGATCAGTGAAGGAAAGGTCTGGTGAATCCCTTTCAGTCTGAGAGAACCAGAAAGTTACTTAAAGATTTTGTTAAAATGTACATAAATCCACAGGGATTGGAGAACTGGATTTCCTGCAAGTCTGTTAAACAGAATCAATCTAAAAATGCATAAGCCAAAGAATTATGTAAGGGAAAGATGGTGGGCAGACTTTTGAAAAAGCGGATAATATGGCAGTTTCTTCAAAAGGGACAGCAAAGGACATATGGTAACATGCTGAGAAGAGATGTTGGGTGATTTGAGACCAAAAGGTTTTATTTATAAAAGCCAAGAATTTTTAAACTCCTTTAGGGGCTTCTTTTCCACAGAACCACAAAATAAAAAGTTTTATATATTTATATGTATGTATGTATATATACTGAGAATTCTTGGATAATATACTTCAAAGGAGGAAGTGAGTACTATCATAGAAAGTCTGAATATAAATAGAACAGATGGGTTTATGACCAAATATGGTATCCTTAGGTTTATTTATCAAGATCATACTCAATAAAATGGTAGTTTCTCTTTAAGAAGTAAAATAACTAACATTTTAAAATACAGGTAATTTCAAAGCTTTAAAATTGTATGGGTTGGACTTATTGTCTTTGGATGCAGAAATAATTAAGCAACAGGACATTACCATCATGGCAGAAATGATATTATTTTGAAGACATGCCAAAGAATGACACTATAAAGGTCCTAGAGCTCATCTGTTTGGGGATTGTTGGATTGAATGTCTTCAAGGGGAAGACAATTGATGAGGCCCTGCTGACAGCTGACAGCTGTTCATTTCGGCCATGAGAAATTAAGCAGAATTCTCAAAATTGAGCAAGTGAGGGACAGATCCGAGTCAGGACTTGCAATAACTCTCTGGGAAACATTGAGCACAGGATGCCTCATACAGCTCAGCTTCCACACTAAAATTCATTAGATAAGAGACAAGGAAGGTGTTAGATTTCCGCATTTTTCAAAAAAAGGAAAATACTGCTCAGAATCTACTGTGGATTAAAGATTCAGTTAAATACCTGCATGTCTCAGAACCTGCAAGTCCTCAGAAACTTTAAGAAATTAAGTAAGAAAAAAGATTTTTTAGATGGGCTAAAACTTTGTGAAAAAAACCATAACTCTCTCGCATTCTTTTCCTGTTTCACCACATACTTGTGTGTGTACCAGACAGCACTTTAAAGACTTGAAAAGCTGTTGTTATTAATTTCATCTGGCAATAGACAGAGCCAAAACCAAACAGTTCCATACTATTAAGGCCTCCCACAATGGGAAATCTTACAGGACTGAAAGGTTAGCACATTGTTCCAGAGCTCATCTGAAATAAGAAACTTGGCTGAAGGATGCTTTATACTTCAGGACAAAGCCATATTTGTAGGATAATGCAGAATGAGAAAGGTGTGAGAAAGTTTTTGAGATGAGTAAGATGCATAAGAAAGAGATTAAGAAAGAAAAAAATTAAAATTAAAGCCACTTTCCTTGAGATAAATAGGAAAATACTCTTTTCCCTTCATCTTTCTCTCTTTACCATCTTGGTTAAAAATAAAGAATTCTTTGCTCAATCCAATGTATTTTTCTCTTTGCATTATGACAGCTGTCACCCATTTAGACTTACCCTTTTGGAAGTGGATATCAAAGACTATTTAAAAATTTGTGGTAATAAATCAAGAAGTCCTCTCTTCTATCTGCAGCAGCAATCAGCAATAATTGCATACAAGCTCCCATGTGACCTTTTTGCACTTTGGAGCAACTGATGTAGATGAACTCAAGGAAAAATGGAATAATTTCTAAAACACATGCAATTTTAATGAAGAAATAGATATCTCTGCATGGAGAATGAGAGAGTGAATACCTATGCTACTCATCTTCCACATGTGATTTGGTCAAAACCAACTTTAATAAAATAATATTTCTACCTATGTATCTGCCTCTGTAGCAATTCAGTGTATATTCTGTGTGGTGACTTTTCCTCCTGGAGAACCTCTTGAGATGCAAACTGCTCTCTTGCCTTCCTGGGTTCTGCCTGGGACCTGGGATGACAGAACTGTTCTGAGTGGACTTGACCACAGCCCTGGTCCTCGTAGCATCCCCTTGGATCTGCTGGGCTGACCCTGCCTGCCCCTCCCCTGGAGTTCACTTGGGGCAGAAGGAAGAGAGAATATCTCTCTTGCTGTGAGACCCTACATGTGGGATGATCAGCCCTGGAAGATATAAAGTCTCATCCTTGAACTGCCCTCTCCTTTCCTCCTTAAAGCTTCCTAATTCTGGGACACCTTGGCACCAGATGGAGGCGGCCATCAGTTCACATTTCTAGAAATTAGTCAGAAGATGAAAAAGTGTCTTTAAATCCAAGTTCTATTCTTTACTCACACAGAAGGCAGAAAATCAGCAGGGAGTAAGCCCAAACTCCTAGCCATGCTAGCTTTTATCAGTAATATTGATTATTTATTTATTGCACATACACTATTCACTATACTACTTCTCTTTAAATTTATTAACAGGTATAATACTTCCATTAAGTGAAATGTATCATGTTAATGCTCTTGTGGATCTTGAATATCTTGTTTTGCAATTTCTGCATGTTCTAGCTTTGTTTGGACTGTGTTTTTTTAGTTGTCTAAACAGAAAACTGTCCTTTTTGGTTCGGAGGGTTTTTAATTTATTTAATTGAAGGTAAATAGCTTAGGAAGTGCCTGGGCTCATGATCATGTGCCAGACAACATCTGGGGAGTATCATCACTGGTAATGTTCCTGTAGACTAGATAGTCTAAGAGAATGAGCATGGTGAGTTTTTTAGGGAAAAGCAAAGAAAGAGGATTCTGAAACTAAAGGGAGAAGCTGGATACTTGGAGAAGTGATAGTAAAAAATCAACTGAAAGAAAGTAGCTGAAACTAGCCAGGAATAAGCAAGAAGGAGCAGGGTTCATGTACCCAAAAAAACTGTTATTTCTTCCTACTCAGGCAGATACATCCCTGACAGAAAAGGTATCTCTAGCCAGAGACCACCTTCTGTGCTTTTCATCCCAATTTGCTTCTCTGCAAAACCCAGAGTGACAAGAGAGAAATCCTACAGTGTCTTAATAGACTAAGGAAGTAAACGTCTCTGGATGTGTGATATCAAATTCAGGCCTTGAGCCCGTGCCTCAAGTTCTTGTAGATTACTGACAAGCAATCCCTGGCACACGGGTAAAGGTGCAGGCTGGTCTGACCTCTGTATGGTTTGCACTGCACAATTCTTACCTTTATTGAACAAAAGTTAAAGGAATTTATCTCAGATTACACAGATAATGCTTATCTTACTGGAATTCTGCCCAGTTGGCTACTGTATTCATACTTCTGTCTTTCTGGGTCAGCCTCACATGGTATCAACAAGAGAAAATTCACCCAGGCCACTGGAACTGATTTATACCCACAAGAATGTGGATTTGGACTTTTTTTCCTTTATGCTACTTCCCCTTTACAGTAATCTTTTAAAGATTTTTTTTCCTGTAATGTTCCTGGGCTTCGTGTGCCTGATACTGCAAAGGCAGATACAACTAACGTCAGAGGCCAGTCCAACTGCAGTCATGGCTTGCATGGTATGGGTTTGGCCTGGGGAGCTCATGAAAGCAAAGTTTCATCTGTTTTGTGGATTGGGCTCTTGACCTGCCATAAAAATAAATACTATCTTCTCCCGTTATTAAACGGTACGCTGTCTCTTGTTATTACTGTGGTATGCGTATCTTTTCCATATGCCTGTCATTAAAACTAATAAATTGGGTTCCCTTATCTCATGGAGATCTCTTATTTTGCCCTCCTGTTTTGGTCTCCTGTTCATTTCCACATAGTCTTGCCGACAGACTCACACAGTTCAGATTAAAACAAAATGCAGCAGCCTTTCCCCCCCTGACAACAGAGACACAAGCAGTTTACACCTTCATCTGATGTTCCACTTATACCAACAGCACTCTGAACGCACAAGAGAAGCAAGACAAAAATCCTACACAGTATAAGAGGAAATTAATTTGCGTACAAAAATTGTATTCCTATTACACTTCAATATTATTAAACATTGATCGTTTTTCATGCTGCCATTTTGTGTTGCTCTTTGTTAATTAACTCTGTGTGTATTTTTCCTATGCAATGAAACTGCAAGTGTCTACTTGTACCCTGCAATAGCTGACCAGGATCTTGAGTATTTTAGTGAGTGAACACTTTATTTTTAACAATGTTGCTGTTCCGATGAGTTATCAATTATTTCTAGTAGATTCAGCACAGTCACTGTATTGACATACTGCTGATACTTAACAAGACTCTGAGTCCTCCAGACCAGATTCTTTAATGCTTCCTCCAGTGAGTGACACACTTCACAGTGATTGTAGCATGAGACACAGACTTATTTTTCTGCCTAGCTCTTCAGTAGGTAATTGCATCAGAATCAGCAAACCTCCTTCTACTTCTATATGTAAATTAATTACTTTGTTTATTAAATAACTTTGTTTTAGTGAAGGATGAGAATTCATAGGTTTTGTTGCACTAGAGATGCACTTTGTCCTATCCCACTCCAAACACCTAAAACACCCCACTGATTTTACACTGTTAACATCCAGTGCAAATGGGACTCATACTTTTCTGTCTTGAGGATTTGTCCTTTTTTATCCTTTTGTTACAGTTAGCTTAATTCATTAGCCCTAAATTATTCTTCTGTTGAAAAAAGCCAATTTTTAAAGTTTCTCTCTGTTAGGAAAAGCTCATTATGCTACATCTCAGACTACTTTTTTTATCAAAGCAGTATCAAAATATGAAAAGTAAAGCCTCTCAAGATATACTACTCATCATTGTGATCATCTTTTTCTTTCATACTAGCCACAAAGTTATTTTCTTGTCAGGCATTACACTGTGTCTGAAGTTCTGCTAGTCTAACACGTGAAGATGTGCTGAGGAGTCGTGCTGAAGAACATGATGTGAATTTAGGAGGTGTGTGTGTCTTCTGAGATGCTCTCCAGGAATATGTCTCGACCATACCATGGCCACTTAGACTCTTTGAAAAAGAGAACAACCAATGGACCAAACCAGATGACTTTGCTCAGAGGTTTTCCCTTATAATCAACTAAAAATTTGCCAGACAGCAAAGATAACATTTATTCACTACTTTCATTTTCACATATTGTTTTCTTGCTCACAGCCCTACTTATGTGTGTTTTCAGGGTGTTTCATACATGACCCCAAAGTTCAGTCCCACTACTACCCAGTATAAGCACCGCTCCTATAAGTTGTAATCCTGCTGCAATTAACTGCAATATGCATAGAAGCTGGCCTAGTCACAATTACATGGAGAGTCATTTGGAAAACATATAAATTAACATTTTCAGTGGTTTTAGCTCTGTTTATATTGAATTCATCTGCTGAGCATCTCTTTACATTCCCTCCATGGCATTTCCATGCATTGTTCCAATCTCTCCCCAGTGTTCAGCTAGAAGGACAATGGGAGAAAGTAGTTCCACATTTCCATCTATCTGTACACAAGCAAGCTCAGCCTGTGCATTCTTTCTTTTCTTGTTTTTACCCCCCAAAAGAACTCCCAGGGCAGGAAAAGAATGCTGGATCAGGCCTGTCCATAGTTGTGTGTTCCTCAGCATCCCACAGAGGGATGTAGTTGCTATTATTTTAACAGCAGATCTCTGCTGTTGTTTCTATTTTAATGGCAGATTTTAAAGCTTCCGCTGACATTGGTACAGACCCTGAAGCTCAGCTAGAGAATCAGAGGTGGTGAGCAGATGGTGATACAAAGGAGGAATGTTGTATCTATAAATATTCTGATGAAATTCATATCCAGAGTTCCGCACAAGAGCCAATAAACTATACTAAATTCTTAATATGGGGTTTTAATTAGTCTTATGTGGTAAAAGGGTTCTTAATTTGGGTTCCCTAACAGGGAAATCTCTACTCAGAGGGTGTAGGTATTTATATCAAACCATTTTAAAAAAAATATGAAATCTTAATTGTGTATTAATTATCATTTTAAAATGTTACCATTTACCAAATAAGGGCTAACATTTCATTCTGAGTTGTCAGGGCTTCTAACACAGTCCAAGAGAAGGGGAGGT
Source organism: Notiomystis cincta (assembly GCA_013398075.1). Classification (NCBI taxonomy): domain Eukaryota; kingdom Metazoa; phylum Chordata; class Aves; order Passeriformes; family Notiomystidae; genus Notiomystis; species Notiomystis cincta. The sequence continues at coordinate 9,454 of VZRX01015161.1, read as the reverse complement.
AACTGAGGCACAGCAATTAAATGCTCCTGGATAGTTTGTCATAGTCAGAATTAATGTGATGTTACAGTACATGAGTTGAATGCACGGTAACTCAAATCTCCTTCTGGAAAAATGAAGTGCAATATCCTTTAAACCAAGGTGCCAAACACTGCAAACCACCTGTGGATGTCTGTGTGAATCTGCAGTCTCTGAATCTTCAGTTTTGAGGTCTGATGTTCTCTTTATACCCTCAGGTTGTAATTTGTTTGCTAATGGTCATATACTGATTTTTGTTAGCTACCTCCTTAGATGTATTTTGGGAAAGCAGAGGAAATGTTATTTAAAAGACCTATGTCAGGAACAAAGGGGCACAGAGAATCAGTGTCTCTTAACATCATGTGCATAAACTTTATGCAGTTGAGTTTGTTCCCTGAAGTGGCACTCAGATCTGAAAGTTGAAGAATGAAGCTATACAAATGACAAAAATGTGCGAAAGTGTGGAACATTATTTCTTCATCATCTTTTCATAAGCACATAAAATACCTCTAGCCTAAAGCATCTCTTTTGAACACGGGTTATAAAAGTAAGGAGATAAATTGCCTGACTACATATCAAACATTTTAGCTGTATTTCTTAGAATATTAGGCTCGTAGAAGGCCATCAGTTGGTAAATTTTCTTTTTCCCCTTAATATTCTTACCCACTGCTCCAAACAGACTCACTGGTCAGCTTCTAACAGCTTTCACAGAGGGATAGCGGTATCAAATGAATTAGATTTCTACACATTTTGTGAAAATCAGAAACAAATTAGCACCTTCACTGCAGAGGCTCTCTTGACTACTTGCTCTTTGTGCTGAGCCCAGCAGAACATCCTCAGACAGGAGCCAGATGGAGAAAACATTTGCCTGCACCTGGGATGCTGTGAAAGATTCAGGGAAATGTATGGGGAGCTGAAAATGTTGGTAAACAATAGGTTACAGCCATTGGGGAAGGGGTAGGAAGAACTAACATTTCTGGTGACATCAGAACACGATGCAAATTGTGTGTCCTGCTGCTTGCAAGAGGCTTGTTTCTTCCACAGAAATACCCTTTAAAAGTCATCAAGAGTTCAGGGCCCAGAGGAAAAGCAAAACTACGCTTTTGGGGTGGAAAATGCTTATAAAATCTTCCTGAAGTGCTGGTATGTGCTTGTTCATATTTCATTTTACAAGATCTAAATAACAACATCTCGCCTGTGCTCTGCAAACAGCTTTCAGGAAAATAGCCGCACTGGTGTGCAAGAAGACAGAACGAGAAATAAAGGATTGCCTCTCTTCTACCTAGCTTCCCTGCAACTGAAGTCCAAACACTGAGTAAGAGCAAAATACCTTTGCCCAACTTCGTGTTGGGTCTAGTATCTGTTTGTGCTATCAGTGACTTTACCAAGCTCTGTAAAGATAACAGCACGTTCACAGTCCATCTCAACCACCTCTAGCACAAGCTAAAGGTAGCCTCTTATGGCTAGACTAGATTTTTCAATTATGATCATGAACACTAATACCATACTGTAAAACCAGATACACCTTTGAAGGCAGGTAAATTATTTAAACATACTTTTCTTTTCTCCCCTCACACATTTTCAAAGGCAGTTTAGGCTTTTAAGTTCAAGTAAACGCCTAGATTGCATCTGATGTATTTTCCAGCTCTCAGTGGCTCCAGTGAGACCATTTTTCTGAATAAGGGCATCTAAGGAGTCACAATTTAATTTTGGTCAACATTCTATCTTCTATTGACACCATACAAGGTGGTTTAATAAATACTGCAATTTCTGAATGGACTTACCTAAAGTTCCAACATCAGAACTGCTAAATGTGCAAAACAAGATCATGCATGAGGGAAATAAAATCAAAGTCCCACTGGAGTTCCATGGCAAGCAACAAAAGGACTTGACAGTTTCACATTGAAATGAAAATACAGGATGAAAATGAAGAACCTGATTCCTCGCCTCACAACTAAAATAATTTCAATATATACTATTTTAATAGATATTTCTGCTTAAAACTATATACTTACAAGATGAAAAATCACATTCCTCTCTGAAGGGACTGTCCCTTACTAAAGTTACACATCACATCTAGCATGTCTATAATTGGAATATTAAAGACATATATTTTACTCCGTAGTCTCTATTGTTTATTTTGTGCCACAGACAGAACTCTGTGCAGTTCCTATTTCCCTTACAATTAGGCGCTGCTCCTACAAACACATAAATGTGAGCTCACCTTTCCTGCTGGGAGGGATTTGGATGGGAGACTCGCTGCAATAAAGGACATGAATACATTTTGGCAGGATCAGGGCCTCAGACAGCAAGGAGGAAACGGGCTAACAGAAACCACCTTTGCAAACATAAAAAAGGGAAAGATCCCATGAACAGAAATTAAAGCTTTGTACACTTTTAAGTGTCAGACAGAGTATTTAAAAGGAGAAGAAACTGATCTCTTTTTTTAATCTAAGTTGAGAGTGTCCCTTTAAGGATTTATGGCATGGCACAGCCCAGGGTTTGCTTCGTTTGGCATCGACTAAACTATTGTTTTCTTTTGCTAAGAGTCTCGGTGACTGAAAGTGCAGCTTTTTCTTCCTCACAGCTGTCTGCTCACACATTATCAAATATTTTCCCTCCAGCTTTTGCCCTTGCCTTGCTCACGGGATGTAAATGATGCAGGAATTTCGGCTGCTCTGCTTCAGTTTAGCAGAGTGATAATATTAGGCAAAAACTTTCAATCTGTCTTTCATTAAAAGAGTTTTTTGCACTTCTGTTTAACACAGTAAATTTTTTGAATTGCCCTTGAAAAGAAGATTTCACATCCACTTTTGCCTGGAGGGAAACCCATGCTGCCACAAAATATATCTGCTGGGGAAAGGGGAATGCTCTTGTTGAGTGATTCTCACCAAAGCCAGCAGGCAGTTCTGCCTTCAAGTCCTGAACATTACCTACTTGCTGCAAACTTAATTGGACAAATCTATACACAAAACAATGCTTCTCCCACTAAAAAGCTAGGCCTTTTTTTGCTGCTCTATACAAAAACAGGTGTGAAAATTCCATTGTAAAATGAAAGTAGCTTTCACTACCAAATGCATGAAACCTTTTGCAAAGCACAATTCTCTTATTTTTAGACATCAAATGTAACACTAGCATCTAACACTTGTCACAAAAAAATTTTAAGTGCAAAATAGGAAGGGAGAAGACTGGTATTCCTAAAATACACAAAATGTGTTAAATATTTAAATACAGTGTTTTAGTGCCCCTAGAAAAAGATTATCCTACATTCCTATACAAAAATCATATAAAAAATAATAGTATTATATGGAATATATAATACATACATAAAACAATAATTTGAAATATATATAATACATACATGTACATATTATAGGCCTATCTAGAGAGGGAGAGACTTTTATATGCACATGATGTGGAAAAAGTATATAGCAAGTAAAATGGGATCCAAACTCTGTCAAATATTAAACAGTCATTTTTTCTGAGCTGGTAAGAGTAGCAGGAATGTCTTCACTGAAAAAAAATCCTCAGTTCTTAAAAGAAGTCTTAGAACAAAATCAAAAAAAGAGAAGGAGGACTACATTCACTAAAAATGGGGAATATTAAGTATTTGGTATCAGTCATCATCACTGTTATGCTTTTGTTTAAATACAGTAAAAGGATGGGTTAGAGTTCTCAGTTGCTTGCTTAATTTAGCCCTAAATAAGTGTCTAACGACTCTTCTGAAGATAAACAAAAAACCCAAATAATTTAAATTAACTTTTGAAAGTCATGTCCTCATAAAAATATAACCTTTTTTATCTGTTTCAGGGTAGTCAAAATGTAATTGAAGAAAATGAAAATGTTAGATCTCCAGTTTGGCAAATCTCTTGTGCAAGGAACTCGATCATTTGGTTATTCCTGTGCTTTCCTTATTAAAACAGGGTGCATTTTGAGCCAACAATTTGAATTGGGAATCCTGATATTTTTAATTGTTCTACAAGCCCTGCAAACTAGGCCTCCAGCTTCAGATTCCTCTGCCCTCACAAATGAGAAATTACTGCTTTCTATTCTCTTGTTTATTGTTAAGATATAGAAGAATAAAGGGGAGTTTCCCAATATCTTAGACAAAATGGAATCATAGCTCAGGAATTTCTGATTTGTTTGGGGTTTTGCCACAAAATATCCCTTTATAAATGGATATCTCACCTGTAATTCATTGTGCTCTAAAAAAAATGCTCAAGACTTCTGTTCTATTTCAAAAAACTCTACTTTTATTATTTCTTCATTCTTCATTTAGGGTTTCCCCTGTACTGAAATTTGATTTCTTACTCAAATATCATCCACCGTTCTTTTGAATTTATTATTAACTTATGTCAAACCCAGACCACAAGTAAAACAATGACAAATCCTGCTTGAAGTCCCCATTTCCTTTATGTTGGAGATATCAGGGAAGAGTCAGGAGCATTTGATCTGCTGTGCTCAAAGAGGCAATTCTAGAATGGGCAATGAAGATCTCATCTTTGTGTGTAGATGGGAAAAATTTAGCCAATCGCAATAAGAACAGTTGGTGTGAATGTTGTCTTATTAAAGAGGGGTGACTGACTAGCAACACCTTCAAAATATTCCTCTCTGCACAGCTGCAGTGTCCTGAGGCCCTGGGTGGGAACTGATGCTCTGTTGCACTGTTAAATGTGAGCAAAGGACAGCTCGGGGCTGTCACGAAGCGTCACCGCTCAAAGAGCACAGCGATGAGCCGACTTGCGCTTCAGAAACTCACCGGGACAAATCCCCTGGCTGGCAGGAGAGAACTCATGACTCAGACAAGTCAAAAGTAATACTGCTGTAAATGTGGAGTAAAGAGAAAAAGGAGGCAGAAGGGGTGGGGGGAGTGGAAGGACTAAAAAAGATATGCTTAATTTTCAGGAAAAAACGCAAAATAAGTGGTATGCACTTCATTAGATGACCATAATAATAAGCTTTTTCTTCCCCTTTGTCTGCACAGCAAACATCATTGTAAAGGGCACAGCAAATAGCAACTATCTGAGATGTAATTATGTAATTATTTATATTTCAATTCATGACTGTGAAGCATCCTCATGAATACCCAGGAAATCTCTGAATATTCACAAATAAAATGATGGAAGGCCAGTTCACAAATACATATTCTCATTCAACTGCAAATAATTGTAACAAGAGCCCATTGATGCTATTCATAATACTTCATTTAAGTTCGGAGGTCCTAGCCAGAATGACATTTCAAAGAGCTTTTGCTGCTGTGCAGAAAAGCTGGTCCCTCTTCCTTCCAGCCATGCCCCCAGGAAAAACACACAACTAACAATACAATAAATACAAATTTTGAGTAGAGAGGGAAGACTGAATTATCTGAAGTACTTGATTATTATAAACTGAGTTTAATTATGACCTTAACAATAGGAAATGTGCTATGTGTAATTTGATTAGCAATTAGAAATTGCATCTAGGTATACCTATAGAATAAATAACTACGCTCACTGCAATAACATCTAACACAGTCTCCCTGGCACATAAAAGACTTTGGTATACTGATAATTTAAGTATTAATACTATAAAGCACTGAAATATGTGATGTTTATATTCAAGAAAAATCAATAATGTTCAGACAATGCAACTGCACAACAAAATAGACTAACTCCATGTGTAATATCTATTGACTATAAAAGGCCAAAGACCTGAATAAAGTAGCAAAAGTTGCAAAAAGGATTTAAAATATTATGCTAAAAAAACATGTGGAGCTCACTAGAAGAGAAAATATTTCCTCTAGAAGAGTCTTTTAAATTTTTCCTCGAATTCCAATTTTTTTGCATTAAACCATGCAAACAAAGACCACGGGAAGAAGTCCTCCTCTTTTTCATGAAAGCTTCTGCTTAATTGAGAGGTCTTCCCTTTCCTCTCTCTTACGTATCTAAACTAAAACAAATTATTACATTTACTCATATGTCTTCAGTTGTCTCCAGAAACCATTTTGAATAGCATATTTCATGAATAGGAACCATGTTACTCATTATACTGAGAAAAAAAAAAAAAAAAAACACAGGAAGGTACCCAGATGCAGAGAGAAAGTCTGAAAATAGTTTCTAATTTCTTCTCATGCTGAGAGCAACCGGTGAGTAGGAAATGAAGCCCTGAACCACTCCCTTTCCCACCTCATTCTCCTCTTCCTTCCCAACAGTGATCCCTCTCTCTGGTTTTCTATCAGTTTTCTGGTTTTCTACTCCTTTGCCACTATTAACTCATCTCTTCCTGACTTCACCATCATTTCATTCCCAGGAGGATAATGCACACCCATGACTCAGCATGAACACAGCGATGACTCAGTTCCTTCCCTGGTGCATTGCATCCCCTGCCCCAGCTGAGTGAGCCCCTCAGAGCCATACAGGGCACCCCATTCCCATCCAGCTAAGCTACAGCACTATTCTTCTTGATTTGCTACTTTTCCATCATTTCTCAGCCCAAGGACAAGTCAGCAGCTACAGAAGCCTATGGACATTCCAGTTCTGTAGGTGCCTGAGAGCACAATCAGGAGCAGGGCATCTGACATTGCAACAGAACAGAGGTAAAAAATGCCCCAAATATTTTCCATCCCCCTTTGGGGTTGAACTGCTTTTCTGTTGAAGGCTGTAACCATACTAGATTACTTTCTTATGTACTCAATCCAGCCTCTTTTCAATTTTTTAAAAATCAATTATTCCAGCATTACCCTGGATAAATGATGCTTAGCACCTTAATGTAACTTGAGCAAAGTGTCTTGAAAGGCTCTTAATAACCAGCCAATTCACAATTGAATCTTTCATTCTGAGAAGCAGACCAAAGTGTGTTTTTTTTTTCCTGAAGCTGCATTATACAGCTGTATTTTCACAAAAGATATTAATTACTGTCCATTCCTGTAAAGGCACACTGCTAGGCACTTCCACAACTACCCTCCCTTTCCCCAGCTCAGGCACAATTTCCTGAGTTATGGAGTAAACAGAATTACACTGTACAGAATAATCCAAGCAGTCTCTAATGGGGCAGTGTGGGATTTCTGCTGCTCCGTCAGCATTGCAGGGACCTGCATAAGAGCACTGTGATGTTACAGTTTATGTGGCTAACACTCCCTAGCATTGAAGTGAATAATGTGGCTGGCTTGCCACTAGGCAGATGGAGACTTTGCTAGGCTTGTTTGATGGTAAATGAAGACTTTTTTTTATTTGCTCCAAAGAGCTTGGCACAGGAAACCCCCAAATCCTACGATAATAAATCTTCTATTTATCTTTTAAATTCTGGAGCAAAATAAAAACCATTAGGCACCCGCAGTATGGGCTGAATTCTATATTTTCATAGCTTGCTACAACCTTCTGGCATAAAAAGATTAAGCTTTATGAAGCAAAGAAATAATTTCTCAGTGTAAAAATAACAGCCTCATTGCCTTGTATGGAGCACTCTGTTATTATGTTACACAATTAAATGGCAGGAGCACTTAGAAATTGCAAAGACAGGCACAGTCCAGAAACCTCCATCTGATCCAACCTGATTGTTTTTCACACTATCAGACATTTGCACTAAATCTGAAGAGCAAACATGATCCAGCTATAGCATAAACTTATCACCCAGGTATTAACCTCACTGTCATGATTATTTAACTCCTACAGACTGACATGGTATTGCAGCAGATGAAAAAGGAATCCCTCTACATGAGTCAAAATTATTCCAATCCCGACTGTTGTACTGAGGAGGAGGAGGAGGAGGAGGCTGCTTTCTGGCTACCACTGCCTGTTTAGGGTATCTCAGAGCAGAAATCAAGTAGAGGTTAAGATCTCTGTAGAGATTACACATTCTTAATGCCATGGAAAATAAGGTCACAGAAGTTGCACCCTTGAAAATCAGCACCATATAGTCCTTTGAAGAACAGATACTTGGCTTGTCGAAGAACCAGGCCCTCCTTTAGCAGTGCTTCCACACAGCCTTCACGTTAGGATACATCAGCTAAAAATTTGGTGTTGCCAATCCCAGTTCTTGCACAGTGTTTAATTACAAGTTAAGACAGCAGCAGAGTCCAGCACAGCCTCAAGGCTGAAGTTTGCTTTTAAAAAAGCCAGTGGCAGTGTTTCCAGTAAGTCTGAGAGGGTGTAAGGGAATCCTCAACAGGTCCTCTACAATTTTTTCACCTGCTTAAAGCACAATTAAAATTAATCTGCATTTTTCTGTGCAAAGCGGAAAGAGGATGCTGACAGGACAGAACTGGGATAATTTCTTCATCAAAAAAGTGATTCTTGTAAAAGTTATTAAATGTGTTTATAATAACACCTATGAAGATTCAATAATTGACCTTTCAAAAGGATCCTCAGAGCAGGATTGAGGAAAATCCAGTGTGGCAATTAGGTGAAAAATAAAAAATCTATATGTGAATCTCCATCTATTCCCAAGTTCCCTTCTTCCTCACTAAACTCAAGACTTACAGAACTCATCTACAGGAATTTCAGGGGTAAACCAAGAAGAACCTATTTTTAAAGCCTCCCTAACCTACAAATCTTATGTACCACACATTTCTAAATGTCATAACATGTTCTCGTTGGAATTATTTTCTCTGCATAGGCATCCACAGAGATGCTGGTATCATAAGATATCAGCACTTTTGATATCTTATTTAGGAATATTGCTCTTACTAGTGCTGCTTCTTAAGAAGCCTATGATGCACGGTTCTTCACTCTTATTAAAAGCAAAGACAATCTGGTGTCTTCAATTTTCTCCTTGGCTTTGGGGGATATTTCTGATCAGGGAGTTCTCTATTTCCTGAAGCTCCTAAAAGCTGAAGCTTGGGTTTGTTAATTCATTGGTCATGGAAAAATGTCAGTGTTAGCCAAGTGTGCATCCAGCCCCTGGGTGAAGTCAAAGAACTGTAAGTCATTCATAACTATTCTGTGTGCCTTGGCCCACTGATTTTAAAACAATTTTTGCTGTGGCTGCATTCGTATAAATGTGCTGATTATTAATATGATTTGTGTCAGCTTTTAGCCAGTTGGTTAAGTACTCTTTAGAAACTCTAAATTGGTTCTTTTAAAGGTGGTTTGCAATAATTTCTTCCCAAGCTCCTTTCCAAGAGCTACACATGTGGACATAGCTGGAAATGTCCATTTAAAAATACCAGAAGATTTCTTTCCCAAAAAGCAGAAATGGGAAGCAGTTTTTAGTGTCCAGATGCTTGATTTGAGTATTATATAAATAAAAAATGCCTTAATCTTTATTTGCTGATTCATTCTATGATTTATTTTAAAACTACTTTTTAATAAATTGAAACAAGGAGGCTTGGGATCTAGTTCTAAAATGGTTGCACAACTTAAAAACATTAGGTAGTCTGATGATACAAAAATAAATACTTAAGGACTGGCCAAAGCCTTTCCCGATTCTCCATCAAATAAAATTTAATAAATAAATAAATAAA
>VZRX01015160.1:10199-35153 GCA_013398075.1 Notiomystis cincta | reverse complement strand
ACTCGGCTCCCCGCTGCCGTCCCTGCGAGCCGCTGCCCGGCGGCGCCGGGGATGTGGCGGAGTGAGAGCAGCGTGGGAAGGAATAGTGCTGCTGAGAGGTGTCCGGGGCTAACGAGGGTGCTTTCTACCCCTTTTCCAGGTGTTTGTGTTTGATGTGGGGAAGGAAACCTGGAAATCCTACGACTGGTCAAAAATTACCACTGTGGCAGCGTTTGGAAAGTACGATCCTGAGCTCATGTGCTATGCCCACTCCAAAGGCTCGAGGGTAGTACTGAAAGGTTGGTTACGTTGGAAAAACGTGGATGTTTATGATACGTGAATAAAAAGATAAGGTACACAGGGCTATCTTACCTTGACATTTTACATTCACTTGTATGCAGAGTATTAAAATCATTAAGAGGATTAATTAATAAGGCTTTAATGAACCCAGGACTATAATACCTTGACATTTTGCATGGCCTGGTATGCAGGGCATTGAAACCAACAGTGGATTTTGCCACAGTAGTAACAAAACCATCCCAGTGACATCTTAATAAAAGTTCTCTAGCAGGGAGCATCGTTGCTACAGAGGAAGAAGGAGGAAAGAAAAAGCCTGTAGAAGATAGTTATTTGTGTCTGTATTCTGGATCTTATGTGGAGTACCCAAAAGACAAAGTAAGGAAAGGAATTTTAAGTATTTTATAGTATTTTGCACTTAAATGAGTCCCTCTATATATAAGGAAGTGGTTAAGTTTTAAAACATGAATACTCAGGAACTCTGTGCAGGTACAAATGCTGATTAGAAAGACAAAGTCCATTACAGCTTACATGTTGTAATTACCTTTTAGCTCTGTTGAGAAAAAGCAGAATCCAAGACTACAGTGTGGGAAGCAACAAAGCTTAAACACAAAAGCATTTTTCTCTAAACATGACCAGTGGAAATGCTAAAAGTGCTTCAATTCCAAGAAAGGTAGTTTACAGTAGCTAAAAGAATATTAAGCAGAAGTAAGAAGATTAAAATTATAGGAAAACCAAAGGAACTTAATTTTAACAACACTGTCTCAGAGAAGCTTCGTAATCTCTTCTTAGGTGGTTCCTCAAAATTATGTTTGAGGAAAAAGTTAACTGCTTTGTATTTTACCAGTATTGGTGTGGGCATTTTTTACATTGTGTTTATATTTGTTGGTTAATTAAAGACCTTTCCTCCTTACTGTTACTGTGGTGCATGTTAACTCTGGAAGGCCTCTGTCTAGGTGATGTACCTCTTAAGGAGATTGTTGATCCTGCAAAAAGAGCAGCATGGATATCCCAACAGGTGGACCTTGCAAAAAAGCAGTATATGGATGGAATTAACATAGATATAGAGCAAGAAGTTAATGAAACCTCCCCTGAGTATTATGCATTGACAGAGCTTGTTAAAGAAACTACAGATGCTTTTCACAGAGAAATAGCAGGATCACAGGTAATAATAATGTACTTTATACAAACATTAAATTTAACCTTATGAAATGTGAGGGCTTTTGACTGTGCTGTTTAGCATATGAATGTGAAAAAGTTTATGCAGATCTAAATATAGTATTCTAGTGAATGCTTAATTATGAATGTTAGCTGTGATATGATCTTCTAAGAATCTCTCTTTTTTGACCTGTGTGAATTTAAATGAGAGAAGGGCTTCGCTGAGATTTGTAGATACAATGTTACTGCCATGTGGGAGCTGACAGTTTTTCCCGTGGCTTGATGAATTGTTGAAAGTAGGGCAAATACAGCCTTCTGGGGCAAAAGCTTGACAGTGTTTTGGTGAACCCATCACCAAAATTTTAAGGATTTGCATCATACTTCATATTTTTGCACCACATGCCTCATTTTCATATATTTTAATTTCTTTGGTGCTATACATTCTCAAATGGAGTACTCACTTCATTATCTTCTGTTTGTTCTACCAGATGACCAGCTGCTCTTAAAGTTCAGTACAGTCAAGGTGTGTTAAACTGCACCATTTGGGCAGTACTGTCTTTAGAAGTTACAGCTGTTTTTAAAAAGAGATAACAAGGGCACCTAAGGGCCGTACTTGACACTAATTTGTGCATTTTTCCTTCAGGTAACGTTTGATGTGGCTTGGTCTCCAGCATGCATAGACAAAAGGTGCTACAACTACACTGGGATTGCAGAGGCCTGTGACTTCTTATTTGTGATGTCATATGATGAACAGAGCCAGATCTGGACAGACTGTATTGCAAAAGCCAATGCTCCTTACCTGCAGACTTTAGTTGGTGAGGACAAAACACCTCCCCAGAAGTCAGAACATTGCCATTTGTTCACATGAATAGATAGAAAAGATTACTTTTTCTTAGACAGGTTTATTTTGTTATTGTTGCACTGAGGCTTTTAAATGTGTTCAAATATGTGTTGCCCTGATGTGAAAATAGTACCCCTGATCCTTATGACACTACAGGCAGACCTTTAGCAGTTGTGTGTTGTTATTTGTAATGTCCTGAGTGCAAAGAACACTTTTAGAATGACAAATGGCAGCCAGAGCAATGGTGTCTGCCTGGGATTGCAAAGAACCTAAAACATTTCTCTCATCTTTGTGAACCTCTGCTTCCAGGGCAGATGGTGTAAAGTGTGAGCAACTGGAGCAGTTACTGGGATCTTAGTAGAGCAAGCCTCTCACTCACTGGAGAGTGCAGGTGAAGGCAAAGGACAGCTTGCACCTTGGCCTCTGTCTGGGGATCATGCCAGTTCTGTGGTGTCTCTGGCTCTAAATTAGTTGTAAGAATAAAAACATAGGATAAGTAAGCAATGCGTGTTAATTTTTATTTCCCTCAAAACTAGGATATGAAGAGTACATTGCTATGGGCATTGATCCTAAGAAGCTTGTGATGGGTGTCCCCTGGTATGGCTATGACTATGTCTGCCAGAACCTGTCCATGGTAAGGTGAAGATTATTTGTTTGCAATCATACTGTTCATTTTTTCCTTGGAAAGATTCAACTAGGTTTTGGTAATCTTGGTTTTGGACTAGGAAATACTGTGGTCTGAAAAATAAGAACATCAGGGTGGGACAAAAACAGAATCTTTCCCTTGGCTGCTAACTTGATGAGCAGTGTGTTACCAGACAAGGCATTTTAGCTCCTTAGGCAGCCTGAACCCCACGATATCCAAGCACTGTGTCTGACTGAGGAGCTATAAATATGTCTGTATGAGAAGAGATGATGTCCAAAGGCCCTCCAGCACTTGTATGTGCCTTCTCAACACCACTGCTTAAAGACCAGTGCTACAAACCACAGCAAACCTATGACTGTTACAGCAGAGCAATTTTTGATGTCACAAATATTATACTCTAGGAAAAATGTAAGGGCCAATTAAAGGTTGAAGAGATAAGACAACTGTATAAGCTGAATGATATCCATCCAATCCTGTATTACTGCAGACTAAAGAACATTTAGCTGGTGTAATTTACTTTTCTCTACAAATAGTAGAGAAACTCTGCTGGAGTTGCTTGAAGATGTGGAATTTTTGTGGCCCTAGTGCCTTTTGTGAATTGTTGTTGGCTGTACTTCTGGAGTTCAGTGTACCTAACATGACAGTGCTGCCTCCTGCTGCCTTGCAGGACCACGTATGCTCCCTCCCCGAAGTGCCTTTCCGTGGGGCTCCTTGCAGTGACGCCGCGGGGCGCCAGGTGCCCTACGCAGCCCTGATGAAGCAGGTGAACAGCTCTCTTTCAGGGCTCCTGTGGGATGAGGCACAGAAGGCTCCCTTTTATGAGTACAAGGTAAGAGTCATGACTGCATCATGTCAAAAAGGACTTTTTGGCACAAAGGCCTCCTATAGCTCCATCCTTCAGTGTTATAGTTACTTTCATGACTTGATAAACAATTTAAATTTAAAAAGATTCTGAGATGCTCTTAAGTTTGTCTAGCTCAGTGCCTGCCATGCATGTTCTCTTCTGCATTTGTTTTCTACATAGACACAGTGAATAAGTCCATAAATGACTGTGCTTACAAGAACACCACAGTGTATCCATTTTGTCTTGTTTCTTTAGACATTATTTAAGTTTCACAAGTTGGTAATTAAAAGATGTTGTAAGCAATGACCAGGTAAAAGCAGCATTACCTTGATAAAACTTTATAACCTACTCTAAAACTGTTTATTGCTTAAAACCCCCACAATCTCTAACTAAATTCACCTGTTAGCCTAGATAATGTATCTGAAATTTTAGCCCTATTTTAAAAAATATTAAAATACAAATGAGCTAAGTTTTTTCACCTAACTTCAATTAAATTGTGTCACTGTTTTATAACTTATATTCTACAATTAAAAAAATATCCAAGTGTTTGGCTTAGAATTTTTAATTGTCCTATGTGACAAAGAATTGGTAAATCAGGAAAATATTACATAAATCTACATCGCTTGTATATCTCAGTTTTTAACTGTACTTTAACCGTGTTCAGGGGAAAGTGTACTCACTGACACCAGTGTTTCAATGTTTTTCCAGGATTCTGCTGGTCAGTTGCACCAGGTATGGTTTGATGACCCTCGCAGCATCTCTCTAAAAGCAGCTTATGTGAAGAATCGAGGTTTAAGGGGCATTGGCATGTGGAATGGAAATAGTCTTGACTACTCCAAGGAAGCTGTAGCAGAACAACAAACTCAAGCAATGTGGCAATCTCTGACACCATAAGAACTATGTGAACCCTTGATTTAGAATGATGAAAATTGGTAATTTTTTATTTTACCTTACACTATTACAGATTTTGACTTTATATAAATATATTGTGATTACAAAAACTTTAAAAACTAGGCAAATTAATCCTGTTATTTTCTATGCAAGGCTGTATTTTCATTCTTCAGGAAGTTCCAATGTTGCTTTATCAGTAGGGTTTAAGACTGCTCATCTTTTTCATTTTCCACAATTACTGTAAGTTAGTTAATGCTTGAACCCAGTGTGTATCTGGTATCAAGAGCAGTTGATGGATTTACAGGGGCAATCTCATAATGATGCTTTGCTAAAGCTGCCAGGTGCAGCAAATGTTTATTCCTGTTTTACATGGTGTAGTCTCAGCCTTCTGACTTCCCAGCCCAACCAATATTTTAGCTAAGTCACTCTAGAATCAGATTAAACAGAATACTGGAGAGACAGATTGTTGATTATATGCAGCTTGGTTACTCTTCTAGATGAAAAGATTTTTTATGGACTGAAGAAATTACATAACATGAAGTAGTTGCTGTTAAGATTTTTATCAAATTTGTTTTTAAAAAGGAATATTCAATAAACTCCAGTTTCACTGTGCTTAAGTATCACATAAATTCCTTAGTTTCAAAAGCCAAAAATCTCTGACCTTAGCTTGAAGAAGAAGCATTAATATGAAGAGGGCTTGGATGATGTTTCCTTCCATTTCAAACTACTTTACTTCCTGAGAACTAGAATTCAGAAGCTTATTTAATGAAGTGCATATCTATTTTTCCACATACCCTAAGATTCATTCAGTAGCCCATATTTTGTTTTTATGGGGTGTTGCCTCCAAGATAATAGGACATTATGTTTTCTTTCTAGTTCATATTTTCATAAAATCATTTGCCTAAAGAAATTGTATAACTTTTTAAGAATATCCATAGTGATGTAAAGATTGGCTGCTGTTTACAGAATTTTTTTTGTTAAATAAAATGCTGTTCTTGGCAAGGCTTGTAAACAATGTTTCCTGTCTGCTCTTTGCTTATTCTACAGCCCACACTGCTTGTCTGCTTCTCAGAACTGTTTTACAACCAGGATAAAGTGCAATTGGGCTCCGCTTAAGAGACTCTATTAATTAAAAAGATTATTTAATTAAGTAGATATAGTCAGTTGTGGGTTTGGTGGGTTGTTTGGTTTGGTTTGGTTGGGGGGATTGGTTTTTTTGTTTGGTTGGATTTTTTTGCTTGCTAAAGAGTTACCATAGTATGGCAGCACTACTATAATGGCTATGAGGAAAAGACTGGAAGAATTATCTGAGTTGTCTGCTGATATTACAGGTGATGGGAAGCAGAAGGTAAAGCCTACTGCTCTTGCAGAAACTAAAAAATTCCCCTGACAAATCAGAAGGCTTTTCATAGAACACCAGCCTGTAAGTGTTAAGAGAAACTGCTAAATTTTGTATATAATACATATATATATCTACACACATATATGTACTTTGGAATGTGTATTAATACTTAAATGCTTAAATATTGTGAGATGGATATTTGCTGAGTTGAGAGCCTTCTAGAACGAATATCTGACCTGCAAAATTCTGAGGAACAGATGACTTCATAATAAAACTATCTTTCCTGTAGCAATCAAGAATCATGAATTGATAATATTATATTTTAAATTTAGGTTCTGATTTTTCCAGTAGCTTGTAGACTGCTCTTGTATCTTAAATAAGACACAATTCTTAGAGAATGTGAGCTTCAACCCTGAATTGAGCAGAAGTGGGTGTAGTTTTAATAATTTCTTTAATCCTTTAGCACTAAAATTTTGTTAAGTCCTATCTTTAAGAAAATAAATTGGATAATGGGTGATTTGACTCAAGACGTTTCTAAGTTTGTTCTTTTGAGAGCTGCATAATTTTCTTATCATATAACTTATTTCCCATAAGTGTTTCACTTCCAGTAATAAATACAGCCTTGACAGCTTTTTAGCTGAGATTAATTCCTAGCATGTTATTCTTCTTAATATAATATAACATCTGGTTTGCAAAGAGGCAGAAAAATTCCTATGAAGAGGTTTCTGATTCCTTCCAGGGAATTGTTAATCTCAGGACATGCATGACCTTGGAATTAAGGAAAGGCAGGATATGCAAGAGTGTAAGTTGGACCAGGATCATCCTTATCCTGGTCCAAGAGAAAGCTTTCAGGTAAGCATTCAAACTACAGAAGACAGTTACTGTCCATGTGGCTTTCCTGATAGGAGAGGGAACAAAACCAGCTAGATATGAAATAAAGTGAGATCATCTGAGATTTTGTTTATGCTTCCTAATAATACAGTAATGATACATTGGTAATTTATAACTAGGCATATTTATAATGGCAAAAACATACTCCAGTAAATACCTAAATAAAGGATTACTGTTGCTATAATTCTATAGAAACTGCATTTTAATAATTTCTCAAAAATTTTATGTGTGAGCCTGAAAATAAGAACAGGAGGTTACAGATTTTGGGTTTATTTGCTTAGTAGCTATTCAGTTAATCAAAGAACATCAGCACACCACTGGGATGTTACACAATTAACTAATTTGCACTTTAAAAATAACAGCTTAGTTTTAGACATGTTACTAGCTTGAACTGCATGTTTAAGTAGCTGACTAATCTTACAGTAAGTGAGATTTAAAAAGAAGTGAGCTGCAGTACCTCAATAGCTTCATACAGAAATCCCACAACATTTATAGAGTTAACATCTTTTTACACAATAACTTCAAGAACATACAAACAACTGCTCTGAAATTCTCTTCTGTATAAACTAGAGAGCTGCTGTAGACTTTACAGATGTTAGTCATGTCATCTTCTTAAATTCCTGATTTTCTGGACTGGAGAATTAAAGCTGAATGAATCTTCTTCTGTGTCAGTTCTGCTCTCAGTGCTCGTAAATCAGATGCTGCCTGCTTTCTCATCTGCAGAAGAACCCATAATTGAAGGAATGGCAATTTAAGGAAGCTTTTTTCAGAGCTGACATGCATATAGGTTTATATAACTAAGACTGAATTTTATACAGGATGGCTGAATACAGGATACATCTTTCATCTTTAAATTTTACATGTCTAATTAGATAGCCTACTTCTAGCACTGCTTTGTTCTGTACTTTGCCTTGATGTTTTTGAGACAACTGCAAAATTAATTGTTCTTTCCACTCCTTGCTAGACAATGGAGAAGTCATAATGAATACATCTACTCTGGAGTACCCAGTAAACAGGGGTATGGGCAATCTCTGTGCTGTAGAACACTCCTATTTCAGAGCTGGAAAGCTGTCCAGTGTGAAGGCCTATACCACATCTTCCTTCCAAAAACAGTCATAGGCAGCACTGATGTGGAATAAAGCAGATGAAGAGGTCTGCCATCTGCTTGGACAGGCTTTTTTTTTTTTCCCCCTTTATACCATTTTTTTTTTCTTTACCCATGGTCTATTTATTACTGATCAGTGCCTCACCAGGTGTATTTCTTCAATTACCTTTTGAATGAAATGGGAATTTTATGAACAAGATTGTGAACCTTAGCTTACATAGTACATTGAAAATCTAAGTTGTTTGAATGCCATAGATTCCAAATGGTCTGATAACCTGGTGTTCTGAAGTAATTTAGCTCAAATGCTAACACCTAACACCTTAAAACTAACAGCATAAAACAAGAACTGTTTAGCAAATATTTACATCCTCTAATAATTGAGAAGTTCTAATTTTTTATAAATACCTTGCCACATTTTGACTGTTCTAATTAAAAGGCAGAGTACCTTTATTTCTACTATGAGTTTCATTTTTGTATCATCCAGCTTCCTCCTCAGTTGATCGAGTTCATGCTGCACTGTAGCAATCCGGATGATTGTGTAATTCTGTGTGAAACAACAACAACAAAACTTGAAGTGCAGCATTAGTGCATCTCTCCTCACTGGGTGTCACTTCACCACTCAGAAACAATCCTCTAACAACCTCTTCCCAGCTCCCCTGCTTTCCCACCTGACCGATGCCTGCCTGGCTGCACGTCGCTCACGAGGGGTGGGGAGCAGCCTTGTGCTCAGCCTGACAGCTCAGTAAATCCTGGCTCCCTTCTCTGGCTGCTGGCCACTACAGAACTGCTGTGGGAATGCCACCTTGTGCATATCCTTCATGTAAGGCCCCTCTGTGCACAGCCAGGGAGACCACAAAAACCCCAACCTGATATGCCCCTCTAAAGGAGCAATAATGTGTCTGAACATAGCCAGTAATGCAATGTCAACCCCATCCATATTTTTATTTTGTAGATATTTCAAGATAGCTCAAATAATACACATTTGTTTATAATATACACTCTTAGATTGTACACACACACCTTTCAGATGCAAGAAAGGGGCATTTATTTTTCCTAGGCTAGCTCCAGTTTTGCCAAGCCTTGCTTCCATTTATACCTTTAGAAAATTAGCTGACACAACTGTTGGAAAGGGTGTTTCCCAGTTTCTTTTATCTTTTTTTTATCTTTTCCTTTTTTAATCCCTCTCTGAACTTCCTGTGAAACTCATAGTTGCACAACAGTTCAAGTGCAACCACTTCAAAAGCTACAGATACATTTCTTGTGCTCCAAACATTCATTACCTCCATGTATGAAATTTGGGATGATGGAAACAAAGTAGAACTGAACAATCCATTAACCAGACTGAACAGAAGAGGATTTTGTTACAAAAAGATACCAACAGAAAGCAGAAAGAAACAAACGCTCGGATTCAAGCACTGCTGCAATCTATTTGAGACAAAGTCATTGGCTGGTGATAAATCTGTTTCTTTCAATTATATTTTATACAAAACCACCTCATCCTGTGTAAAAAGAGAGAATAAATAATACAAGCAAATACCTTGGAGTTTGTTGCATGGTTTGGTCGCTTTCGGCTACCTCTGGTTTCCAGTTGCAAGAGCAATTTCTGGTGGTAAAGCTCTAAATCTTGTTGCAGTTTGGTTGAAGTGTCCTCCAGTGAAACTGTACCTTTCTTAGTCTCAAAGTACTTCTTTTTCCATTCCTCACGAGCTGCACAGGAAAACAGTGACAGTGTTTGGTCTTGTTCACCTTTTCATGAGGTCTGTGAAGGCCAGCTCACCTCACACTGTGCTGGCCAATGCACACACTGAAACATGGCAGGAGGTTTCTTTGAAATAAACACTTAGGGAAAAAATCCTCATTAAAATTACATTCACTCTAAATGCAACTGAAATTCCACACAAACTCCTGCAACAAAAGGCTCTATCTGGCCACTGAGATAAAATACAGGATCCAACCCCAAAGGTCTATTCAGCCTGGCTGTTCTGCAGGTTCTGCTGCACCTGAGTGCTCTTGGCCTGTGAAGATTGGTGTGCCCAGCACAGTCTGAAGTCCACAGCTCTACTGTAGCACAAATGTAACATTGTAGATTTAGGCAAAATTTATGCTCTTCATGGTCAGATTTTGAACAGCTTCATTTTATACTGACACCCCAAATTATGGGAAGCAGTTGGTTACCTTTACACTTCCCTGTGCTTCCTCCTGTGTGGTTAGTGTGCTCTCAAGAGCTGTGTTGTGGCAGTCTTATGGCCACTGCATCCCTGCAGTGTCTTAAATGAATCCCTTCTTTTGAGGCATATTTTATGGAAGCAGGACAAGTGAAGCTTACTCCAAAGACCTCAGCTGCCATGTAACTGGGAGTGCCTGTCAGCATGGCAGTCTTAGGAGGATATTAAACCCAGACTGGGGTGGCTGTTCCTGCAGAAAATGCTCTTTCTTTATACCTTGTATAGAAGCATGCTTGCTGCATGCCCTTACTCATGAAACTCTACAGGTCTAATAAAAAAAATCAGAGGTACAGATGCTTCTTACAGAACCTGCAGAAGCTGTTTGAATCCTTGTGAAATAACCTTTGTTATATCTAACTAGATAACATCATTTAAGACAATGCAGGTGCCATTTAGGGCTTATCTCTAACTTGCATTGCAAGCTCCATGCTACTACAGAGTTACTGCTTCAAGCATCCAGTTTTGGGGTTTTTAAAATACAACCTCCCCATGCTTCAGGGTGCAGTTATTCTCTGTTCCTTAGAAAATAACAGAAAGAATTGGCTTGTCCCCTTTCAACGAGCTACAAGTAATACTTGAGACTTGTAGTGGCTTAGCTACATTTAAGTACAAAGAGAAAGCTCTTTAGACATCAAAATGATGAAATCTCATCTCTGTATAACTGGGATGTGACTTAGGGAAGATAGTTTTAAGCATAAACTTGAAAATAATTTTATGAAAAAAATTCATGTGAGATTTCAATGAGATTTGACCTTGTTAAACACCAAGGTTTGTCAAGCTTGTCACAACAAGCTTGTAACTTCCATGTCATAAGCTGAATACCATTAGATAGGAGGAACAAAAATTATTATGCTGCAATTTGCCTGAAGCCCTACCAACACAGTACAAGCCTCTGTAAGCACCAGCTGAAGGCAGGATCAGAATATGCCAGCTGCCCTCAGAGAGAAGCAGCCTGCAGCAGCTCTCTGAACACTGCATGTACATGAGACACAACTTGAACAGTTTAGGAAAGCCAGAATAATCTTAACTTTTTAAGATATGACTCAAAAAACCCTGGAATGAAACACTGCAACCTTGAATTTTTCTAGCATGCCATTACACAAAATGAGTCTTCTTGGAGCTATGGGTTAGGAGACTGCTCTCTCTGTAATTAAGCTCACTGACAAGGAGACAAATACTTTCACATGGTTTTTACTGTAATTTCTCAATCACTCCAAATTCCAAAATAAATTTAAAGTGTACCATGATATCTCCTCAGCTTATTTTGTTCCAGTAGCCCTTTAGCTTTTCTGATCAGTTCTTCTCTAGTTTTTTCCATGTGCCTTCTGTCTTTCTTCATTTGTTGCAATTGTTCTACCATCTTGTTTTCTAAAGATATTACAATTATATTTAGCAAGCATCTGAATACTCTAAGTACAAAGGATCAGTCAAAATTTCTGTAATGCACTCATCACAAATTATGCCAAAAGCCCTGTCAGAACAAGCAGTAGAAACGATTTCATTTTAATCAGGTTTCATTTTAATCTAACTTTTCAAAATGGCTGGTGCTTTAGAGAAAGGGAGAAATCCAGCATTCATACACACATGCAAACAGACATCCTGCTATATGTTTAGACAATGCATCACTAAAACTATGCAATCAAGAAATATATTCACTCTGTACATTGCAATCACTTGCCAATGAAGCCAAAAAAGCCTCCAAAAGACTATTTCCTGCTTAAAATACATTGCAAGACAAACTGTAGAGAAGTCTTGCCTTGAACTCCAGCTGGCAGGACAATATCTCAGACCTCCACAAGTCTGCAACAATAGGTCAAACACTTAACTTCTCACTGTCCTCCTCTGCAGCAACACTACTTGTGATTTTCTTTGCTACATTCTCACTTGAGCCTGCAGTATTTCATCTGATCTCCCTCCTTTTCTCCTTCTATCCACAACTTGACAAGCTGGGTTTTCTAGTGCTGGGAACCTGCCAAGCTCTAGGGCAGCCCATGCAATCATAAATATCTGGAATTTTCTAATCATAAATTAAAATTTGTAACAATACTGTGAATAAATGTATGTAAAAATCCATTCATAAAGCAGGTATTTATCTCTTCATTGACTCTTCATTCTTGATTAAATGTTCACTTCCTTGCAATTTCTTGGAATCATGTACTCACTTGCTGCCTGAATTACAGGAACTTGAGCTTGATTTACATTAAGTGCCAAAAAAGGTGCACTAGGAGGTGAAATATACTCTCTTGAACAAGTCAGATGGTTTTGCTTGTTTTCATCTGCCTAGAGAGTCAAAAGACACAACTATAAGTACATAACCACAATCCTGAAGAGTTACATTAGACATATTCCCTGAAAGTGGCCAGAGTGAATGGGAGGGCTGAATTTGACTTCTGCAGGTAGGCTTTGTTATTCTGTTACCAGTACACATGATTATTAAATATAAACAGCTGGGCCTCTGCAAATAAAATGAGAACACTGAACACCTACATCACAGAGAACATACAGACAAAACTGCAGACTGTTGCTAATTGTTCTTGTCCATGTCCACAACCCCACAAGTTAATGACATTCCTTGCAAGACCAGGAACCAAGGGCCTTAAAATGGCCACCTGGTTCATAAACTATGACATCAAAACCTGCCAATTTCTAAACTAAAACTTGTAATTGCAGATTTTAATTGTTTAGAAATATAGTTGATATTCTTTAGAAAATCTGCTAAGTAGCAGTGCACAAATTAACTTCTCAATTGTTCTCAAATATTTCATATTTATAATGAGTCAGCTGTCTTACAAAATGAGACTGTTTCTAGGTGGAGGACTGTATTTATTGCTCAACATTACCAGGAATGTTACCCTGAGAAACATACCTGATTATCCAGTATTTCACCAGGATCAGCTCTAGTCTTCCTAGTTCTGCTTTTCTGCAAGCTAAGATAAAATCAAAAAAGCAAGTGAAAATTCATGGAATGAAAAGGGGTTTTTTCCCCTTCTTTTCTTTCATTTATTTGAAGTCTATAAATTAAGTTTGTATCGTTGAATTAATATTATCCATTATTTTAGAAGATTCATTATTTGCTAACCTTTGTTTTCTGTGGACATAATCTGTAGTTTGATCTTCCATCATTTTAAGAATTTCAGCATCCTGTGTTCTGTCTCTTCTTAACTTGGTATCTTTTTGGTGCTCATTATTTTCCATGTTTGTTGGTTCTGTGACAGAATAGTGATGACAAAAGTACATGGATTAAACAGGCAAAAATCAGGCTGGTTTGACTGTCAGTGACTGGACTTTCCAGCCTGTATTGGAAATTCAGTGAATCAACACAGCAAGTGGTGTTATCTCCAGGATTTGGAAATGTTCCATGAATAACAGAAGAAATATTTTTTTTTAAGGGGTATTTTTGTTTTAAGAATTTATATCTGACTTATTCTCGTGATTAGACAAATCAACTATAGCAAAGTGTTTCTCTATGTTAGCACACAGTGATAATGAAGGACTCACAAGGTAAAACTAAATCTCTTTGAAAGATATTATCATTATTTTAAAAAACTGAATACTTTTCTGATAGTGCTATTCCAATTTATGCCTTAATTACAGATTTCTTAAAACTTAGCCTTATTTTGCTGACTTTCTGGAACTCTTGCTTTAGCAAAAAGACAGCAACAAGCATTTGTACCCTTTTGATATTTAATGTGATTTTGGGGTCTTTGGTTATCCTGGCCTTGCTCATCACTGTGGTTTACATGAGAAAGAGCAGCTCCTTTGGCTTTGTCCTTCCACTTAAGAGCATTGCAGTCTGCTTGATCTTGGCTGAGATGATTCTGCTCAGGGGTCTGTAATACCAGGACACACTTCCCAGACTCCTGATCTGCAGGATTTGAAGGACTTGGTGTGCAGAGAGATCCATCAGATCCACTATGATCTGCATAATAATTGATAATATCAGAGATATTATTTTATTGTAAATGTTGACCATAATATTTATTTTTCTTCTCATTCATCATCCCCCTCCACTACCCTGGTTAAGCTTACCTTTTTCTTCAAACTGCTTTTCTGGACTCCTGTTGTTACTGTCCTGCTTATTGTTTGTGTGTGAAAATGGAACAGGTTCTTTCTCACCCCATTCCACAGGACTGGGCATGTCCAGATTTTCTACCTGATGCCTGCTTCGTGTACCTTCTAAAACTGCTTTGCTTTTGTCAGGTTTCTGTTGGGAAAGACTGGAAAACCTTGATCCATGACCAAACCTATTAGGTTTTTCAATAAAGTCACGTTTTTGTTGAGTTGTCGATGGTAATGGATAAATATCTTCAAAATATTCCACCCCAGGTAACAAATATAATTCAGGATAAAGTGCCTGAAAATACACAGTATACTCATCAGGCAGGACAAAAGAGAAAATGTGCAGAGTAAAGTTTCTGAACATGGTACCTTAAGAGCCATTCAATACTTACATAAGGAGGAGCAAAGGACTTCAGTTCCAGCTCTGCTTCCTGCTTTGCTTTCACCTTGGAAGATAAAGTACGGAAGTGTAACAAATACAACACTTTTTTATCAATAATGTTGCATGTGACATAGGTATTCTATTGTCTGTTGTGGCCTTAAGGGGAGAAAGAATCTTAGACTACAATTGTATTTTCTGACATAGTTCTGAAACTTTGTCTGTTTTTCAAAATCTTAATCAGACCCACAAGATTGCATGCATGTACTGAATATTTTTTTTATCCTTTGCACTTTTCTCTTATGGTTCAAAGGTTTCCATTATGGTTCAATGGACCTGGTGCAACAATCACAGGAAAAGAATATTTTCAACTTTCTTTATCAAAAGTTGCTTTGAGCTGAATCTGGACAGAAATGCTGAGTCTCACACCATTTATTCTATTCACCTAATACAGTATTGCAAAATATTTAATGTATATGGAAAAAAAATCTAATATCATCCTATGTCTTCTTGTATTTATCATTTTCCTTCATATTCTTTTTGTGACATACACTTTCACATTTCAACAGTTGTCCTAAAAAAAAGTCTAAAATAGTCAACATATATTTGAAAGATGTGCTCCAACATAAGGAAAAGAAATCTGAGCTTACATTCAAATAATTATATTGAATTAAACACACAGGTTATATGCAAAAAAAGGAAGAGCAAATTAACATGATTTTGGTTTATGTTTATCTTTTCATTTAAAAGACCCTTGCTTGCAAGTAGGGCACAGCTCTTAGTTCTGCTTACATTGTTAGAGTTGTGAAAGAGAAGACTGAGGGGAGAGAACACTCAACAAATATTTGATCGTGGAGATGTGATTCAGTGAGGTTACCATGACCCTAAACAACAAATAAACCAGTTGGTTCATTGCTTTAAGCTTTGTTATAAAGTTAAACATCAAGCAACAGTAAATCCCTCAAAGTAAAACTGTATCTTTAATTTGTCTCTATAAATCTTCATGTATATTACCAGTATCCTTAACTCTCTTTTAACATAAAGTATTTTATTCATTTGCTGACATTATAAAGGAGAATGGAAAATTTCTCCATTTATCTTCAAACTATGTGGGGAAGAAAATTAACCATCTTACTTATCATCATCCAGTTAAAAAGACCTCAATTCATTGAAAACATGTGCATACTTTCCAATTTAGATTGTATCACAGTCTTTCAAGTTTCTTTTCATGTTTTTCCACCTAGTTTTTGCATATTACTTGGTATTTATTCCAGTCTTCTGTGAGAGTGATTTTAGTGATAATTCAACTAGAAACAAAATAAAGAATGGCACCAAATTTCCTGCTTGTAGTTAATTTCCAAATCCATGAGAAAGAGGTGAAATGAGACATAGAAAAAGTATTTTATACTTACATAAATGACTTAAATCTTCATGCATTACATGAACAAACTCTCAGTTGGACTAATTTTGAAGTTGATTTAATCTTTTAGCTATACTTTGTAAGATATATATATATAGATATATAGATA
Organism: Notiomystis cincta; assembly: GCA_013398075.1. Lineage (NCBI taxonomy): Eukaryota > Metazoa > Chordata > Aves > Passeriformes > Notiomystidae > Notiomystis > Notiomystis cincta. The sequence goes on along the minus strand of VZRX01015160.1, from coordinate 18,967 downwards.
TATAGATATATAGATATATAGATATATAGATATAGATATAGATATAGATATAGATATAGATATAGATATAGATAGATATAATCAATGTGAGGAACAGTTACAATTCACACATATAGGGGTTTTATTACTTATATCTCAGGTTGTATTATTGGACTAAACAGTGGAACACCCAGAGAAGTTTTCATTCAGAGAATGATGTCTCAAATGCTTTTGGGCAGGTCACAGCAGGAGCCATTAGAGGAACTTTGATTGAGCCTCCATTGCAAATTTGTCAACTGCCATATTCCCAACCATGTACAGGTAATAATGGCCTTATGGGTTTGGGTTTTTTTTTAATGCAACCAGATTTGTCATATTTAATCCATGTTATTATCAAAACTATCATCTTTTCACTGGATGGCAACTAAGTACACCTGTTGCTTTAAAGGGTATTTCTAATATAACTGTCCAGCTGTGCCTTTGCACTTGGGGAAGGGGATGTGTTCTGACAAGAGCTTATGCTGCAGCATGTTTAAAAAATGCTAGCAGTGCTCCTAAAGTTATCTCTACTTTATGTGAGGTTATCTCATCTGCAGGAATGAAATCTCTGCTTTACATTATAAAACAGAAGAGCACTAAAGAAAAAAATTAACTTACCACTGCTAGTTTTTTCCCAATGCATTTTAAAAATATGAATTTATCTGCAACTGTCACTCCACCCAGGAACTCTCCAAGCTTCTCTCGTAGCACTCTTAATGTGATGTGAGGAGACACCCTAGAATGTTGTCATTCATTAATACATCTGTAAGATCAAATAATGGTGGCTAGTTAGCAGGAGGGGGAAGATGATTCTCTGTATGTGCTGGCTTGCATAGAGAGAATGACCAAAACTGGGAACTGTGTGCTAGAACTGAACCCAGTGACAGAGAGGCCAGAGAGCCTGGGTGTGGCAGCCAGAACACAGCACTGTGAGGGCTGTCCTGACATCAACCAGCAAGACTCACCTTATCTCAGCCTCACACAAAGGGAGAATATGGAAGCAGACAAAACTGGAAGTTACTTTTTCAGAATGCTGCTGCAGAATCCTCTGCAGATGGATAACAACAACACTTGAAACTACAGTTGTGCCCTTCCATGTGAGCGAGGAAGTTTCACGGGGCTGGTCCAGGACTGTTGAACATTCCCTTCAAGCAGCCAGGGCCAGAGGAGCCTTCATCACTGTCCACTTTAGCAGCAGGCACATTCCTTTGCTTTGGTCTTCTCCAACACAAATTTACAGTTGGGTGTGTGCATGTGTGCATGCAAATGTATCTTAAATAAAAACCAAACACTGCAGTGTGAACATTTCCACTGTGATTTGAGGATGAGAATGCTGACACAAATATGAATTGCATCATTTAATGTACTACTTGAAATTATGCAAATATTTAAGTAATGAGTTCAGCAGAAAAATCACTACAGAATATAAAGCATCTCTGCACAATAAATCCAAGTGTGCCAGAGGCATACCAAACCTCTGCAGCACAGCATAAACAATTCTAATTGTTCTGTGCTGCCACATAAGAAACCAGGGAATAAATTCAGGCCCAAGACTGTTAATCACCCACACTGATTAAATGGTAGGATGATTTTGGCCCAGGCAGCTCTCACTCCTCAAGCAATGCACAGACACAGCTTGGGGGACAGCACATGGCATTCTCAGCAAACAGTATAGACAAGAACCTGCCATTGGAACAGGTCTTCAGCACTAACCTGTCAAGGTTTGTTTGCACTTGCAAGCAGCCCTACAGGCCTTCAGTTCACACCTCAAGGATGTACCAAAAACATCCTTGTCCTTTCCATCTCATGAACACAACACTTCACTGGGCTACAGTGCTTCCCCTGTATTATTTCAAATACCTTGGACCTAGAGGACCCTCCCCAAGACCCTGAAACTGCCCTGGAGCACAGGCATGCAGCAGAGGAGACCAAAGTCTGCAGAGTGGGCACACCTAGGCCACAGTACTTAGTCCCTGTACATTTGGCTCCTGCTTATTTCTTCCCCAGCCATTGTTTCTGCCACATTTGCTGCAGAAATTAGCCTTGCCATCCTTTGTTTTAAAGGTATGAAGGCAAATGTGAACGCTGGGTACATAAATCAATACACATCCTTACACGACTTATGTGAGAACACAGATGATCTGTAATTCAAATCTCTCTCATTTACTGTAATTTCTTCAAGCTGGTGTCTCAGAGAACATTTGCCCCTTGAGTGGTCTTTTGAAACCAAATAAAGGCAAGCTCTTTCAGAGGCAATTCTAACACTGCACACCCTTCACTGATAAGGCCTGTCCAAACCAGCAAGGAAACTTTAAACTAAGGCATTTAAGAACAGCAGGGAAAACATCTAAGTAACTCCAATGTACAATGGCAGAAAAGTATCTAGGTATCCAGATCCTGACATGTAGGGCAGAAACTTATCTAAAAAGTATTTGCCAGTGCAGCTGCTAGGAAAATACAATAGTATTAGTCTGTCACTTGCTGCCACTGGCTGGCAGAAATCAGTCACATACAAGTCACTTGCTTCAGGGTGTCCCTTTAAAAGTAATGCAAACTAGAGTTCATTGCAGCCATCTCTTCTAGAAATAATAAAAGTTTGGCTTCTGTGATGAGGAATGAGGAATTTTTAAAAAAAAAAGTTCACAGAGGCTGAGAAATCAACTTCATGGGAACAAGAACTCAGGGCCATAGAAAATTACACCCTTAATATCTTCCTCTAATTTTACAGCTAATGGAAGTGGTCTGTACTTTGACCTAGGAATCCTTTGTAAATCTGACTCAGACAGCACTAGGATTGTCAAGCTGACTGTTCAACAGAGCTATCAACATCATCCAAGCCACAGGAGTAATCCTGGATTATAATAAAAGAAGTTTTTAAAAACATTTTTTGTTTTTAAAGACAGTGATTCACTGGCCAATTGCTAGTTACTGTTAATGCCAATGTACTGCAGCATTGCATAGTACCCCTAGAATAATTAATTAGCAATTATCTAAGAGTCATTAGCAAGCAACAATACTCAGGCAGATATAAACCCACTGAAATCAATGAGGATCCTCGTTTAATTGGATGCCTCAGTGAAATAAATTTACACTAGAAAATACAGGGCAGTGGCAGATGTCCATGACATGAAATGAAGTTACCACTTCAGACATGTATGCTGCAGACTAGAACAGCAAACAAAATGAGTATATGCACTTATTTTCTCTGGTTTTGGGCAGCCTTTCAACAAAGCAACTGTGAGAATGAATACATTCTGCCCTACATGCTCATACCTGACCACTGCCAGTCTTTTCAGCTACACTGTATATTAAGTGATCACACAAGACTCAGTCTAAATTAATTAAAACCTCTCTTCCCTGCAGTTTTAGCTGAATTGACAGGTTTTGCACAAGTGTAGACAAGGTGCATGTAACAGCTCTGTTTCAATACACATCTTTACATAATTTGATTTTCTACAGCTTCTTACCACACTAGATACGCACAGCTTTTGTGAGCAAAGTGTTTAGGAGTATAAATAAAACTTTCAAAGTTATGACAGATTAAAAATGCACCTCCCTGTGCCAGGTTTGAGCCTAGGACTGGGAACCAGAGTGTTCTTTCACTAAGTCCTTTAAACAGCTGCCTGAGAGCACACACAGGACATGGTGCTGTGCACAGCCTCTCACTGCTCAAGAAGAAAGAAGAAATGCTGCTGGTTCATGGGCTGTAATGCCTCCCCTTGAGAAACAAGGCTCCAGCTCTTTCTCTGGACTGAGAGAGCTCAGACCATCAGACCCCCGTTCCCAGGAACTGACTGGCTATCCTGTCTTCATCAAGCCACTGTCTGGAGGCTGGCCCACTGCCCAAAAGAATTCCAGCTTTTGATAATCAAGCTCAAGGAGACAGAAAGAACACAAGATATGATTTAATTTTTATAAATAATTCTGCAGAAATACTAGCACTGCTCTGGAAGTCCTTTTCAATGGTGTACACCTTGGGCTGCAAGGGAGCTAAGCTTGGTAGAGGACAAACTAACATAATGCTAGTTATAGTCACCACTTACCCTCCAGAAATTTAATTAGACAACAAGTTTCTGCTGACAGATATAATTGTGCTCTCTAGAGCAACAGTGGGACTAAAAGACTGAAGGTCAGGGTGAAGGATGTACCACAGACATGAAACCTATAACTACACTCACCTTATAAATCCAGCTGAGACAAATTTGCTAGTGAGAGCTACAGGAACTGTATTCAGCTTGAAGTTCCACACTTCTGCTGGGACATAAAAAACATGAAGCTCCACCAGCTAAAAAAAAGAACAGATGTAAATATATTATCATCCTCTTTCTATATGCTTTGTTTTGTTTAGGTGGACTTCCAAATTGTGTAGGCAGGAATGGTTCCTTTGATATTGGCACAGGGACTAGAACAGTGAGGGCCTGGCTCACAGTGATGACCAGAGAGTGAGAACAGTGACAGCAGAGCAATTTGTCACTGAATGCCAGCTGACAGCATCAAAATAAGTCACATTAGAACAAGCTCCACAATGGAAGTGAGATAACAGAGTCTGTGCTACTGCTGTGTATCACTGTGACAGCAATGGAGAGATCTTACCAAAAACAGCTGATACTCTGGAGAGTGTCATGACTACAAGAATCCCTCAGCTGAAATCCTACCTTTGTTCATCTCATAAAAAATGCAAAGCCCTGAAAGCTTGATTCAAATGACACCACAACTTGATCTTGTCATCAACAAAAAAAATTCAAAATATTTCTGACTGTCATTAATAATATTAGCTACCTTGGAAACACAAAAATGCTCCTGCTAATGCCTGCAAAAAGAATAACTAAGCTGGCTCTGAGCAAGGTTCACTAAGACTGTTCAGACCTGTGGTAGTTGTTGCACTGCTAATTTCCAGGTCTTGATATTTTTAGTAAAACTCAGATAGTATTGACAAGGATGATACACTTCCCTTTAACTAGAAGCCATGCAAATAAGCTGTACTAAATATTTTTGCAAGTGTTGAGTTACTTAATATGAACTAGAAAATAATTATTTCTATATACACTACTTTAAAAGCACATCTTTTTTACTCTCAGGTCTTCTAGAACCTTATTTTAAAATATTTTTTATTTTTATTTGTGAAATCTAAAAAATCTCTGTGGAAAAGTACAAAAACTCTCACCTGTGATGTTCGAGGCCTCATTTGACTCAGTGACAAGTTGGTCCCTCTATGTGACCACAGCAAATGCCAAGTGGGCTTTCTAATTTTCTTTTTGATTGAAGCATTCTTCAAGAATGAGTTTCATGATAATCTGTTATGAAAGAAGTTACTCCATAACTATCCTTTATTTTCATTTAGTGATCTTCATTTAACTTACGAAAATGGAAGCTGTGGCTGTGCTGAGGCAGAAAGCTTCCAGCTAACTGCAAACAGAAGCAACCACACCTTCTACACAAGTGAGGATCACCTAAGTAACTGGGGGAATTGCTAAATCACAGCCCTGCAGCTCTGAGAGATCTGCCCTAGAGCACTTCCTCTTAACATTTTCTGCCCTTTCATAAAAATAGTTTGGTAGTATATCATTTCCTACGCTATTCCACTGATTTCCTAAAGACACAGACCTAAATCCCCACAAAACAAGATTATTGCAGAGCCTGGCTCTGAGAAAGTGACAATTATTGAGAACTGCAGCAAACACTGTGCTGGCCAAATGCAGTGTTCTGAGGAAACGTGACTGTGCTGGGCAACCATGGCAGAAAAACACTCCCATGAATTATAACCATGGGTTTCTGCTAACATTGGTTGGAAGGGACCTTTGAAGGTCAGCCAGTCCGAGCCCCTGCAGTGAGCAGGGACCGCTCCCACTTGGCCAGGCTGCCCAAACCCCCGAGTCCAATCTGACCTTCAATGTTTCCAGGGATGGGGCATCTCCCACCTCCCTGGTTAACCTGTTCTAGGCTTTTCCCACCTCTAGTGTGAAAAACTTCCTCCTTTCTTCTCTAATCAACCCTCTTTTAGTTTAAAACCATAGAGCCATTCCCCCAGTCCTACTGCAACAGGCCCTGCTAAAAAGCTTGTTTCCATCTTTCTCTTATTAGGAGTTTCCTTGGTGTTCTCACTTTGAAGGCTCTTCCAGCCCCTCTGAGGTTACAAACCTCTGGATTTTCNAACAGGCCCTGCTAAAAAGCTTGTTTCCATCTTTCTCTTATTAGGAGTTTCCTTGGTGTTCTCACTTTGAAGGCTCTTCCAGCCCCTCTGAGGTTACAAACCTCTGGATTTTCAGCCAGCTGAACTCTCTTGCTGTTCTCTTGATCTCCTCAACAGGAGATCTCTGCTCCTCCTGCCTCTACCCCAGCTACTTCTAATTCACCTGTTCTTGAGCATGAGTGANAGTGAGAACAGTGACAGCAGAGCAATTTGTCACTGAATGCCAGCTGACAGCATCAAAATAAGTCACATTAGAACAAGCTCCACAATGGAAGTGAGATAACAGAGTCTGTGCTACTGCTGTGTATCACTGTGACAGCAATGGAGAGATCTTACCAAAAACAGCTGATACTCTGGAGAGTGTCATGACTACAAGAATCCCTCAGCTGAAATCCTACCTTTGTTCATCTCATAAAAAATGCAAAGCCCTGAAAGCTTGATTCAAATGACACCACAACTTGATCTTGTCATCAACAAAAAAAATTCAAAATATTTCTGACTGTCATTAATAATATTAGCTACCTTGGAAACACAAAAATGCTCCTGCTAATGCCTGCAAAAAGAATAACTAAGCTGGCTCTGAGCAAGGTTCACTAAGACTGTTCAGACCTGTGGTAGTTGTTGCACTGCTAATTTCCAGGTCTTGATATTTTTAGTAAAACTCAGATAGTATTGACAAGGATGATACACTTCCCTTTAACTAGAAGCCATGCAAATAAGCTGTACTAAATATTTTTGCAAGTGTTGAGTTACTTAATATGAACTAGAAAATAATTATTTCTATATACACTACTTTAAAAGCACATCTTTTTTACTCTCAGGTCTTCTAGAACCTTATTTTAAAATATTTTTTATTTTTATTTGTGAAATCTAAAAAATCTCTGTGGAAAAGTACAAAAACTCTCACCTGTGATGTTCGAGGCCTCATTTGACTCAGTGACAAGTTGGTCCCTCTATGTGACCACAGCAAATGCCAAGTGGGCTTTCTAATTTTCTTTTTGATTGAAGCATTCTTCAAGAATGAGTTTCATGATAATCTGTTATGAAAGAAGTTACTCCATAACTATCCTTTATTTTCATTTAGTGATCTTCATTTAACTTACGAAAATGGAAGCTGTGGCTGTGCTGAGGCAGAAAGCTTCCAGCTAACTGCAAACAGAAGCAACCACACCTTCTACACAAGTGAGGATCACCTAAGTAACTGGGGGAATTGCTAAATCACAGCCCTGCAGCTCTGAGAGATCTGCCCTAGAGCACTTCCTCTTAACATTTTCTGCCCTTTCATAAAAATAGTTTGGTAGTATATCATTTCCTACGCTATTCCACTGATTTCCTAAAGACACAGACCTAAATCCCCACAAAAACAGTTTANATTGCAGAGCCTGGCTCTGAGAAAGTGACAATTATTGAGAACTGCAGCAAACACTGTGCTGGCCAAATGCAGTGTTCTGAGGAAACGTGACTGTGCTGGGCAACCATGGCAGAAAAACACTCCCATGAATTATAACCATGGGTTTCTGCTAACATTGGTTGGAAGGGACCTTTGAAGGTCAGCCAGTCCGAGCCCCTGCAGTGAGCAGGGACCGCTCCCACTTGGCCAGGCTGCCCAAACCCCCGAGTCCAATCTGACCTTCAATGTTTCCAGGGATGGGGCATCTCCCACCTCCCTGGTTAACCTGTTCTAGGCTTTTCCCACCTCTAGTGTGAAAAACTTCCTCCTTTCTTCTCTAATCAACCCTCTTTTAGTTTAAAACCATAGAGCCATTCCCCCAGTCCTACTGCAACAGGCCCTGCTAAAAAGCTTGTTTCCATCTTTCTCTTATTAGGAGTTTCCTTGGTGTTCTCACTTTGAAGGCTCTTCCAGCCCCTCTGAGGTTACAAACCTCTGGATTTTCAGCCAGCTGAACTCTCTTGCTGTTCTCTTGATCTCCTCAACAGGAGATCTCTGCTCCTCCTGCCTCTACCCCAGCTACTTCTAATTCACCTGTTCTTGAGCATGAGTGATGGGACCTTCCAGGTCTCACCCCATCGCCGTGGAACTAAGATTTCCTCCTGTCAGCGGGAAGTTCCTACTTAACAGAGGCTGTGTCTGTACTCGCAAGCCGCCACAAATGTCCTGAGTGTGACAGCCCTTCACTCCTCCGCTCAGTCCGTGCCACAGGCAGGCACAGCCCGTCACAGCGCCTGTTCCTGCAAACATGGAAGATGCTGCGCTTCGCAGTACCTGATCTCACACCGTGCTCCAGGCTTCCCTGCCGTTCCTGGGCACTTTCTGCAATGAACTTGGACTAGTAAACTGATTCTCCAGGCTACAGTCAACACTCAAACTGCTGGCAAGAGCAAAGTTCATTCTTTGCATCTCAAAGTAACCTTCAAGCTTGGAACCCACTGGCTATTATCACCCAGATTCGCCACCCTGGCGCGAACGCGGCCTCTTCCAGCCCTCACGGAAGCCTCGCGGGGCGGGGGCTGTTCCTGTGCCCGCAGGCGGCTCCCGGTCCCGGGCACTCGGAGCGGCCCCGCCCGCCCGGGCGCGGGTGCGCAGGCGCCGCGGTCCGCG
>VZRX01015160.1:0-10192 GCA_013398075.1 Notiomystis cincta | reverse complement strand
GCCGCTCCACGGCCGAGGCGCTCCCCCGGGCCGATGGACGCGGCCCGCGCTGCCCGTTCGTGCCCCCGGCGAGAGGAGCGCTCTTCCGACGGGCTCTGCGGAGAGGCGGCCCGAGCCGGGCACACAACAGGCTGGGCTGGCCCCGGCACGGCAAAATGGAGATGTCGCTGCCAGGCACACGAAGCGCATTGAACTTGTGCCCTGCCGGGGTGAGACTGCGCCTGGCACGGCGCAGAAACTCCGGGCTAACGGCAGATAAGATGTGTCAGTGGAAGATGCAACTTCTTGAAACTTTGCTTGTCTTGTTTTATGAGTTAAGAGTTACAGCAAAGAAAAGCAAGACAAAGAATTTTTCACTGTTCAGTTTTCAGGGAGGTACAGCATGCCAAAAATCCCATATAAGGGTGCTCAGAACCCCATTATCTCATCTAAAGGATGGCTTTCCAAGAGAGGCTGAAATGCCAGTTCAGTCGAGTAGACAGTATTTTTGAATTGTTTATGCTAGAACAAGGATCTTCATATATTTAATAAAGCCATCTCCAAGATCTTGCTCATGTGTCACCCTTCATACTTATAAGTTTAACATGGAAATTAAAACATCCAAATCAATTATCACATGGCTGATCTTCTTGTCTTTAAGAAACAAAAAAATCTACAATGAAATGATTGCATAAAATCTACATAAGCTGTATTGTGAAATCATTTAGTAATACTCTTTATACTTTTCAATGTAGTTACATCCTCGGTGAAGAGTGCTCAGTGAATTCTAATGCCAGCTTTTATTACCACTAGGTTTCTCAAGCTGCAGCTGACTTGAAGCAATTCTGCCTGCAGAATGCACAACATGATCCCCTACTGACGGGAGTATCATCAAGTACAAATCCATTCAGGCCCCAGAAAGTTTGTTCATTTTTGTAATTATGTGAACTACTTCAGTATCTTTCAGTGGTAAGTTCTTGAATTACAATTCATAAATTCTTTTGTCATTTAAATGAGACAGGCTGTATGAAAGGCACTCAGAAACATCTGACTTAGGCAGCTGGTGTTGGTCTGGATCCCCATTTTTGGTCCCTTCTCCCCTTTTCTGGTCACAGCTCTGTACTGGACACATGCTGGCCACAGGTGTTAGAGCTGCACTCTGCTGTTGCAGAGCTCCCAGCAGTTTCTGTTGCTGTAGCAAAGTGGTGAGGCCAGCCACTGCTGAGCTGCTGTTTGGACTAACCAAGCTGTACAGTAATTGTGCTGTATCTTCCTCTCTGGAAGGGCATTATTTCCCCTTTCTCACACAGAATTAATCACCTGACAGCATATGTGGTGAGTCCTGATTGTGGCAGATAAACCAGACTTTAGTTCTTAAACTTTTAAAGAACAGTTCCAAAAACAGATTAGTCATGGTGGTCCCCAAGAAGCATGCTGACCACTGTGGGGGGGAGATGCCCTCTCTGCCAAAAGGAAAAAGTATATCCTTTTAAAAAGTATTTACTTTTGAAAGCCTATACTCCACTCAAGTAAGCTACTAGAGGGGTAGCAGTTTACATAACTGAAAACAGTGGAATGCTCATTTGGATTTTCATTCCAAAACTTTCATAGGTTCATTAGTGCTACTGCTGTCACCAGGAAGACTACTCACTCATCTGACATTTTGGTGATTAGATTTTAGGCTAACCTCTTTAGAAAGGTGAGTTTTAGATCCACTTAGGAACACTCTCAGAGTCACAATAACTTGATAAGGGTTTGACCACAGTAAATGCATGATGGTTTTACCATGCTCCCTTTTCCTGTTGCCCCTTGACTTGGATGTGTTGGAGATGAGAGCACAGATGTTATTTCACAGCACCTGATACACAGTTAACCGTAGTTCACAATCCTTGGAAATCTCATAGTGAGTCTTAATCTTGAAAAATTCTGTTGTGTAGCTGACATGCATCATCCAAAGAACTGTAGTTTGCTAGATTTAAATTGTGCTGTTAGGCAGCTTTATAGAAAGGTGACCCCAGTCAGACTGAATTGTTAAAATTGTTCTCCTTTCAAGCAGATTGTAGGAAAGTTCCAGATGTGTGTACTAGTAACCATGTTTAGAGACCAGAGTAGTAACAGTATAGAAGTTGGTCCTTAACTAGTTACCAAGCAAAACCACTTCCCGTTGTTCTGAGCAGTGAGTTACAACAGTATAACTGAAATGTGCTTTAAAGTTTTTGTAGCTTTTAAAGTTACTTCTATTGTGAATTTTTGCCAACTATTGTTATTTAAAAAATACTCTTGGATGCTACACTAGTGCTGCTTCAGCTGTGAGCACTAATCCAAGGAAGAAATCAGGCCATCTGTAAACATTATTGACTAATAATTTATACAAAGCCAAATAAACTACTTAATCAGTGACACATACAATTCCCCACCGAGGTTTGCCAAGGTAAAGTAATTCTTTAAATCCTGAATTCCTGGGTGTGGGTGTAGGGAAACAATGTTTCCTCTGTCTCACACGACACCTGCATATACAGGGCATGAAAGGCTTAGTATTTTTTTCTCAGTTCTAGCTTTTGGAATGGAACTCTTGTTTCTGTTCTAGTTACACTACCTCTAAGTGAAACAAACTCCTGCAGTATCTGTTGCAGGCACTTCCTGAAACGAGGTGATTCCTTGTTTTCTTGATAAGCCAATAGCATTCGTGTTTTAACAGTCAGCACCACCTCTCTGAAGAGGAAGTGTAATTTGTTAGTTACTCAACCAATTCTCTGCTTTTCAAAGGCAAAATAGAAACCTGGTGTTTTGGTGAACACAAAGTGACTGGGAACAACTTCTTCTGTCCTTCCACTTAGCAGTTTGGTTTCCAGCAGACACTAAGCTTCAGTTCTTTTGTAACAGCTTTGATTATTTTACTGTATCTTTGGGGATGGCTTCATTAAAAGTTTATTTTTAAAACTAATACTTTATAAAACAGCTGTGTAAAAAGAGGATTTTTTTCCTAAACAGTTGTCTGTGGCATACTCTGAAATGTGTTCTTGGAGTCGCTTCATTTAGCAGGGATACCTTTCTAACTAGATTTTGGTTTTGTTTTTCAGATCTTTTAGCATCTTTTCCTACTGCTGATGTGTGTATGGGCAGAGTGCCTCAAGGAGTGGCCTGGTTTGAAGTCTGTACAAAAGCTTAGCTTTAACGTGCCAAATCTAACTCTAAAAGTGCTACTGTCGTCAAACTTCTTACCATCTACCTCTCCAGATGAACTGTTTGCTAGTTACGTATTTCTGTTTCATAAGGGAATCAGTTTTATATGCCAAGCAAAAAATAAAAGTGTCTTGACTTAGTCTGGTCTTGAAATTACTGTAAGAATTTGATTAACTTCTGGGTATGGTGGCACCTCTCAGTCACTGCATCACTCTGTAGCAGCTGGAGAGCAGAGAGAGGAGTGTAAATATTCTGTGCTGCTGCAAGTCTGCCTGGGGTTAACAGTCCTTCAGAACAATGAGGCTCCAGCAGTACCATACTTAGAAGCATAACAGAAATAGAACAGAAAAAATTTTGGACTGTTTATAATTCAGCTATACAGCTGTGCCATATCATAGACATCACATTAAGACAGAGTAAATTATTCTTTATCTTAATGAGTAATTCTACCCTAGGAGATAGCTTACTCTATGAGCCTTCTTATTCATTAGGTAAATATGAAAAAGCACTTACAGCTGTATATGAAGAAAGTAGCTCAAAGAAAACTTGACCTTTTAGCTGCCAGTGAATGTGCCAACTTGAGGAAAAACAGTAGTTTATATTCAGATAACACAAATTCAATTGTTGCTGTGAGACTGAAGAGGCATTTAAAAAATTTTAATGGAGAAAACTCTGCTCAGAGACCTCACATAGTCATTTTTATATGACAGCTTCATGTACTTCCTGTAAGGGGGTTTTACGAATTCTTTCCTATCTTTGTTTCCTTTCAGCTGCTTTGGGTATATAGACCTCTTGTCAGTCTGGTATTTACAGAAGAGATACCTGTAGGAGTTAATGCATATTGTTTTTGTAACTTCAGCAATGTGCCTATTTTATGCAAAATGCTAATGAAATAAAATACCATGGATTGCATACTGCCTTCTCCATGTTCTCTGGCTAGGAGAACCTTTTTGGAAAACTATCCCCATACTGTCAGGGAACAGCATACTGTAAGTTAGAAATAAGTTTAAAATATTTATCTCTTACCTGATTAACTGAAGATGTCTGGGTTAACAGAAAAAAATAAAACAAACCTGTAAAACTAGAAATACTTTATTTTGAAAATTTCTTTAACCAACATATTTGCTGTCTTGGATGTTGTGAAGCATAATCTGTTTCTACAGCACAGCAGCACTTCTGGCAAATCCTTAGTGATAGCTAAATGACAAGTTGCTCAAACATGGCACAGTTTGTCCTGCTAAAATGGAAAAAGTCACTGTCCTTGTCACAGGAAGAAAGGCACATCCTACTTGGTCTGCTGCTGTAGGAAGTTTTAATATTTGCTGTTTGTCTTCTTGCAGACAGATACTATTCAGTATCATTAGGTAGGAGTTCAAGATCATCCATAGTTTAAAGCAGCTGCTGTATTCCTGGTCACCAGCAATTGGCAGATTTCACTTATAAGTGGAATTTTCTTCTGCTTGTGTCCATTTCTCGACGCTGAAATTTAAAAGCAAAGTTGTTTACCAGCAAGTTCATGCAACGGGATGAAACACAAATAAACAAGGATGACCACTCCATTTTACAGCAGGGCAGACAGTGCAATGTAGTTATGGTATAGTAGAGTTGCAAATAAGCAGTCATGGTATATTGATATTCATCATCCTTGCTATTTTTATTTTTGACTTGAAATACAGCAGAATGTTTCTACGTTGCCTGTTTATCAAAATACACCTCTAAATACTTCAGGTAAACACTCCCACACTGAGAACTGCATTTATACCACTTTTCTAGGGTAAGATTTTTGGTTGCATTTCAGGTCAGATTTAGCCTCCCCAAGCAGAACTATTATCATTACTAAGACATACCTTATGAATCCACTCATATTCTCCAAATTTGGAATCAAAGGTTCCTTTTTGAAGTGACCTCAGCTTTAATGTAAAACGTGGCCCAAGTTCTTGAATTCCCACTTTCTTTTCACTCTTGAAGATATATCTTGGGGAAGAAAATAATTTAAATTAGGAATTAAGTTAGATGAGCATTCTCTCTCACTCGTAAATGGGTTTTGTGGAAAACATCACCTGTGGAACCTGAAAAAGATGTAGTCCCTCTGGTTGTGAAACGTAGCTACTTGTCTCCCAATGAACTGCGGATCATGCGGGAACAGAGCCGCAAACATGCGGCCGATGGAATGGCCGAGCCGCGTAGTGAAATTGTTCAGGATCACTTCAGGGACGTGTTCTGAGGGCTCCTTCCCCTTTCGCTGAAGTGGAAGTAAAAGGAATGCAAAGAGCAGGCTGAACACAAAAGGATTTTAGTGTATTATCAAAGAAGTGTTTGAAATAGGAAGAGAGGGCCAGGAACGTGCCCTAATCATTTTTTTGAACTCAACCTAAGTTCATAAACGAGTAAAGGAGCAGCTGGTAACATAAGGATCTTGTTCAACAATATAAATTAAATGAAAAAGCACAAATAATGTTACATTTTCTCCTGCACCATTTCTGACTCTTGGCAGAACCTGTTATAGCAGATAATGCACTCTACCTATCATAGGAGTATTCCCTCTGTACTCATACCAGCCAGGGATATATGGGACTGAGGAATATGGGCTTCTTTAATAACTAATCAGAGATTACTTATTTCGAAGAATAAAACCCATTTTACTGCAAATTACTTAGAGCTAAGTAAGCAATGCTACAGAAGAGGTGACAGGGCTATAAGAATAAGAAAAACTAGATTTTATTCAAGACTAATTATAATGAAACCCTTTGTACTGCTGATTTTATATACCCTATTGTGTGTATGCCAGACATGGGGTATTTCCTATTGATGTAAGGTATCCTCTGCTATTCAATGACATGACTTTAAAAATACTTGTCTGATGTGGATTATAAAAGACTTGGCAGTTACAGAAATACAGCAAATAAGCTTGAAAATGGAGGTATGTTGCTTATGAAGTAGAATACACTAGTCTCGAGCCTCCTGTTAGCTTACCAAAAAACATCTTTACAAGACAGCTGAATCGTATCAAGATGCAGTTCTGACAGCTGAAGTAGACTGGATGTATTTATCATTAACAACAGAGAACCCGTTTTTCAAATTGCTTTTTGAGTCTCACCTTTATTTCTTTACGCAGACGCACACTACTCATTCTAAAATGAGCAGTTGGACCCTCAGGCAGGTGACTTAAAACAAGACCATCTGTGCACCAAGTTAAAAAAAAAAGGCTGGTAAAATCGAACATGTAACTTACAGAGGAACATTCTATACAAAATGCAGTGTTCTGTTAGAGGTTTAGATCCATAATCTATGGCCAAGGTTTTGTTGTATGTTGAAACATGCATTCCCAAACTAGTTAACTAGCTTTCTGAAGGATGTCCATTTTGTTTTGTTCCAACAAGAGTTATCCTCTAGTGCTCTCATTTAATGAATTCGTAATGTTTTATCTAGCCAGAAAAACAGAATGGATCTTCCTAGTCAGAAAAATTTGTTAATTAATCAAACTGTTAAATTTACTGAAATAATAACAGTGCTTATCCATGCATTACAAACAACAAAACAGTGCCAACATATCTACACACTTTCTTTAACAATTCCAAGTTCCAGTAGCCATCAGACACTCAAGCTGGCACAGTGAATTTTAGCTCTGTAATTTGCACTGTGAAGAGAAAGAAAACAGAATAACCTGGATCTCTGATGCACGGGACAGAATTGTTTTCTTTCCCTGATAAAGACACAAAAGGATACTGGGTATTTTGCGATCTTCATTAATGACAATTAAATCCGTGAAGTCCCTCGCAATACACTGTGGAATGATTCTCTTCAAAGCCAGTCCTCTTCGATAGTAGACGTGGGAGTTGGGGATAACAGTAGCCAGCTGCTCACAGAATCTCACTGTTCTCTGCAAAACAGGGGAGTCAAATTGCAATGTGGGCAATTCAGTGCTCAAGTCAGTTATTGGGAGAACAGAGGGCTGGTCATTCCCACTACACTGCCTGAGCATATATTACTTCCAGTATCTCTATAAAGATTGGAAGATAAGCTATTAAATTAATTAAATTACTTCATTAGTGCAAAAACATTTATTTGCAGTAAAGATGGCAGCACACCAGAGATTTTTTAAGGACTCTTTTTCCCCTCCCTCCAATGCAAAAAGCATAATCTCCACACTCATCAAGGACACTGGCTTACAAAAAGTTCACAGCCTCTCAGAATATAATATAATTATTTCTTCATGAACTCATGTCTGAGTTGTAAGATAAGAAAAAATACACCTGAAACAGTTTATTTTTAAAGCAATTTCTTCTATGGTTTTCACAAATGTCAGTAATGTCTCCAATCAGGCAATGATCATTTCAATAGAAGAACACATGCATGAGGTTGTTTTATGTTATGGAGGAAACAAACAGTCCTAGAGAAACCAACAGGTTACATAAACATACAAGGTTATTGCTGGGCACTAAAATAAAGTGACAGAAAAACGTCCACGTGAATGCTACTATTTTCAGTTTTAATGTAACAATCACAGTATGAAAACTCTGGTGTCTTATAACCAGTTGGTTGCTCAGAACTTTCCAAGTAGAACATACATACCCCACGAGGTCGGTCTGATGTTGTAATAAGAATTTTGGGAACTGTCTGTCTACTAAAGTATGGTGCAAATTCATCAGTTGCTTCATCAAAAGCAACCTGGAAGAACAGAAGTTGTGTTAAATCCACCATGTATGAAATAAAGGAAGAACAACTGTTCAATCTGATCTAAATTTCAATTCACAACATCTATTCTGTAATTAATCAAAATTAATTAATTAAAAGGCATGTGGTTTTCACGTTTTTAAGAATCTATTGTGATGAACATAGAGAACATTTACTATCTCTATCAGTAATGCAGAAGGCAATTATTTAATACAGATAATGAAAGAATGACATCACCTCTCAGAAAACCCATCATGTGTAAAAAGTAATTCATCGACAGATTAATGGGAAAGTGGTGAATGTTCAGTTTTGCCAATCAGTTTATGTCCCTTCTTAGGAAAAAAAAGGTTAATTTAATAGCACATGCAGAAATTAAAGCAGTTACCTCTTCATCATTGGGATCTACAGTGGTTTCATCATACACTCGCTGATTTTCAATAGTCTTTGGTACGGCTTTTGGAGGTGCCTAAAATATATAAAGTTTATTAACATAACACATTCATGTAATTATTAAATGCATTGCAAATACCACATTCATACTACCATAACATTGTTTATATTTCTACACAAAATTGGAAGTATTTATTTGATGCCACTTTTAAAAAAGAAGTTACATAACCTTGATTAAAAATATGGACAGGTATTGGGAGACAGAGAGCATCAGATGGAGAGAAGCACCACTAGAACAGTGTTGCTTTACAAAACAAATCCAGAGGGGAACTTTCTTTCCACTTTTATTTCTTCCATGAAAGAAAAGATTCTGCGTTCAACAGCACCACTTTTTAACCCTGATATCTACAATTTAATGGCCTTTTAATGTTTACACTGTTAACTTACACTACTCCTGTGAGACTATTGTAATACAGGAACTCATATCTGACTATCTTCAATCAGTTCAGGAAAAGAAGCAAAACTTTTGTTCAGAACAAAGGTCTGGAATCCAGCAGATAACTGGTCTGGGCATGGTTTGGTCAGATGTGATTGTTTTAATTTATACGGAAATTACTATTAGAGAATAGTAATTTATTAGAGAATAACTCCTAATAATATCAACACAAATGCTATAGCAATCACATCAGAGACAACTTTCCAGGAGTGGCCTGCTTTTATGTCATTAGTTTAAAACTCACCCTGCCTGTTTACAGCATCATTTAACACAGGAGCAACAACGTTTCTGAAGTCAACTGTCTGATACCTCTGCTCGACTGCAGTGCCTCTGAAGGCTACCACAGCCATCAAGCACAGGGAGCATACAACCATAGAATGGTTTGGCTGGAAGGGACCTTTAAAGGCCGTCTGTTCCANCTGGGCCGCCGCCATCACCCGCCATGGCTCCGCTGCCGCAGGGCGGAGCCGGCCCCTCACCCTTGACCTCTGCCCCACCGGGCGGTGCCGCGCATGCGCAAGGGCGGTGTGTGGGGCTCGCGCGGCGGGCGGGGGCGCGGGGCGGCCCCGTGAGGGCGGGTCCGTTAGGGCAGCGCGGGGCAAGGGCGTGTTGGCCACGGAGTCCCAGGGTGTTCCGAGTGGGAAGGGAGCCACGGGCATCGTCCAGTCCCGCTCCTCGCCCTGCACAGGACACCGCAAGAGTCACACCGTGTGCCAGAAAGCACTNCCAGGAGTGGCCTGCTTTTATGTCATTAGTTTAAAACTCACCCTGCCTGTTTACAGCATCATTTAACACAGGAGCAACAACGTTTCTGAAGTCAACTGTCTGATACCTCTGCTCGACTGCAGTGCCTCTGAAGGCTACCACAGCCATCAAGCACAGGGAGCATACAACCATAGAATGGTTTGGCTGGAAGGGACCTTTAAAGGCCGTCTGTTCCAACCCCTGTGCAGTAAGCAGGGGCATCTTCAACCACATCAGGCTGCTCTGAGCCCTCCAATCTGGCTTTGAACGTCTCCAGGGATGGGAATCCCCCACCTCTCTGGGCAGCCTGTTGCAGTGTTTTATCACGCTCACTGAATTCCCTGCTCCGCTTCGCTCACGAAACCTTTTCGCTCAGGACGCTGAGGAGCCGCAGCTCCGGGCAGAGCCGCAGGACGCCCACCCTNNCCCCCCTGGCGAGCCGTGCCCCGTCCGCCGCGGGGCAGGGGCGACCTCAGCCCTTACTTTGTCTCCGAGGGCCTCTCGCTCCTTCCTCCGCTTCTTCTTGAGGGCCAACTTCTCCTGCGGGCAGAGGGACAGCAGTCCGTTAGCCAGACCCAACGGACACGGGCCTCCCCCGCCCCCCGCCAACAGCCCGCCCCACCTTCCTCTGCTGCTGCTTCCAGCGAAGAAACATAAAGTGCCGCCGCTGCTTGTTCTTGATCTCGGACACGCTGAAGGTGGGCGGGAAGAGCACCCGCTCTGGGG
>VZRX01015159.1:58388-85038 GCA_013398075.1 Notiomystis cincta | reverse complement strand
AAAATAGTACCCAAGGGCCAAAATACGGCAGTGCCTTTTCATAAGGAGCCTCTCCTCCAGGAAATTCAGTATCTGCTTAGAAAGAAGGAAACTTTTTGCCTGTTCTTGTCATCTTTCAGAAGGAGGCTAAGAGCAGTACCATAAGCCCAAAAGGCATCCAAACAGTTAGTACAAAACCTATGCAAACAGCTAGAAAAGGAGAGAAAACAGGTATTTCAATAACTCAAGGCTGACTTCTGCTGAAAGTAAATCAATCGTAGAACAAAGAATAAAACTGGCAAGCTACAAAGCATTTAAAAAAGATAAAATCTTCTAATCTTGTCCTGGAATTCAGTTTTCATCAACCACTGTGTGGGAGCTGAAGCAAGAGATGCAAATACCAAGCACAACTCCATTAAAGCCCGGTATGAGCAGATAAGATCACACAGATACACTCTACACTGCTCTATTTCCATCTTTATAGGATTTTGAATTACTGGTTTTGAAGATTCAGTTGTCTTGAATTTCTGAGCCTCCTGAATGTAAGTTATTTTTCAAAAGCTACCTGAAATTTCAAGCCATTTGTTCTTCTCTATTTGTAATTAGATTATTAAACTGATTTTCTTGAGGTTAATCTTCTCTTGAGAATCTCATTTTGTCTCTAAAAAGTCAAAGACTGCTTATATAAACTTTCTGGATGCAATGAATAAAGGGCTTTCTATGGCTTACATTTATTGCTATCAATATAAACCAGCCATCATTACTGCAAAAAACCAAACCAAACCAAAAACGAACCCTAACAGGCATAGAAGCACAATTTTAACTCTAAACCTTACCTTGTTGCCCCCTGCCTGTTTATTTATGGTATCACTCATCAAATCTAGCATTAATTTTCACAAAGGCTGTGGTATTTGTTTGGGGTTTTCAGTTTTGATTGGGCTTTTCTAATAAAATTCTTAAAGCTCCCATCCAACCGAGCCTGGAGAAGAGAATGCTTCAGTGGTAAAAATATTGTTGGTGCAAATTCTTGTAGTCTTTGACACATTTGAAAGAGCAATGAAGTCCAATGTCAGTGAAATCCCAGAAACAAAGTTTTAAATTCACCTCAATTATTTATTCTTTTGTCTTTTATTTTCACTGCATATTCAATGTAACCACAAAGAAAAGGGTAATCAAGAGGCATTTCCTACTTAAGAACTGACCTTGCAAATACCTGTTTGACACAGAATCAATTCTGAAAGCATGGTTAAAGGTGCATGATTGAGCCATCTCTAGGGAATTGTTTCAAACAAGAGAGAGCCCAAGTTCTCTCTAAAGACAACTTGTTTGGTAAAATGTGAACCTGAACACAGTCAAAACTGGTCTAAGAGAGAATCCAGAGAACTGAGAGTTAAGTGGTGCTCTCTCCCTGTGTATGAATTCTCCACATCCCTCATCCCCCTGAAGCTGATTAAGTGCTTACAACTGCAACTTACTTTAATAATCAGTAAGGAGTGACTTGCCCCAACAAAATGAAAAAGTTAATTTATATTTGACAGGCCATGAAATAACTTTCTCTCTTCCTGTCTTTCTTGGTTTTGTTCCAATTAGTAAGCATTTGCCCCAGTCTTGTTTCAAAGAAAACCATGTTAACAATCAACATTTTATGTCTTTTTCTGACACATGCAGACTATAAGACCCTGTCAGCAGCCAGAGACACCATACCAACTTCTCAAAAAAATAACAGAAAATGTTCAGTAATATTTCTGTTCCCTGAACAAACCAAGCTATGATAACAGAGAAGTTACTTTGGAGGAAAAGAACAAAAGGTCAACAGAACACCTCTTTTAACCCAATGCTGCTTGTAGTAAATCATAATAGAGATTTCAATTCCACAATATCAGTTTTCCTCCCTTTCTGGACATATCCTGTCTCAAGCTGACAAGGCTTTTACAAAGAGAGAAACATTCCAGGGAACCTGGCCTTAGTTTATCACAAGCAGCAGTATCCTTGTCATCAATAAGACAAAGCTTCTGAGAAAATAAGAGGAAAATTTAACATCTACACAGCTCAATGTTTCTCTGAAAAAGCAGGTTCTACGTTTTTGAGTAACATTCATCAAGTAAATTACATTAAGCTTTACAGAATAGCAATTCCGTGCTAATTCTGTCTTGGGGAATTCTTTACAACTCCTTTTTTTGTACTCTGGCTTTTAAAACCAAGATGCACAACTGCATACTTTGTCTAATCTTGGTATTCCTTTCCCAAGATGCCTTCCCAAGGCATCTCCACAGTGCCCAGTCCCTATATCCCACTTGCCCTTGTCCACACTCTATGCTCATTTTCAAAACCTTTTTCTTCTACACTGGCTAACCTGAGGAAGGATATCAACTGGTATACAATCCCCAGTTTTATTTCTGGTGCAAATGTGAGAGTTATTATAACCCACAGTTAAAACTACAAGTAATTCAGCCAGCAATCAGGTACACAGAAAGCATCAGGTTTCTTGCTTATGGTTTCCAGCTTTTCAGAAATCTGGTTTCTTTTTTGATGATTTTGAATTTTAAAGGTTTTTTTAATTTAAAAGGACATCCATAAGGAGAGTAAATCAGAACACTGGCACAAGAGACCAAGCCTGTGCCAAGTTTCGAATCTGAAGAGCGTATTAGGTAACTAGAAAATTTTTAATGAAGAAGTACTCTGAGAAACTTAAATTTCAGACCTTTGCTCCCTGTCTGTCACTGCAAGCCTTGGCAGTAAATCTCTGTTCATCTTTTAAACCTCCTTTTTAAAGTTCACAGTAAGGTCTTCCCAGAGACTTCTCTCCTCCAGATTGAACAGCCCCAACTCTCAGCCTCTCCTCAAAGGAGAGGTGCTTCAGCCCTCTGATCATTTGTGCGGCCCTCCTCTGGACCTGTTTCAACAGGTCCGTGCCTTCTGTGTACTGAGCTCCCCAGACCTGGGTGCAGTATTCCCTCTGGGGTCTCCTAAGAGCAGAGAAGAGGTGCAAAATTACTTCTAGGATACAGTTAACTTTCTGAGCCAAAATGCATTTCTCTCTGTCCTGGACCCTGGAGACTGCAGAATATATCTTCTAAAGTCTTCTCAAATTTAGCACAGGAAAGATCCTTTAGTTCCTCTAGCAATCCCAGCAGACAGAAAAACTCTTCTGGAAACAACCATATGCCCTAGAATAGAGGTGAAAACCTTCCAGGGTTAAATATGGTTTTTTTTTTTAATGTAAGAACACCCACACTGCCCTACTGAGCATTGCAAAACTTTTCAGTATGGTTGCGTCAGTCATTATTTTTGCACAATATTGTCCTTTCTCTTTTAAAAACAGAGAAATTGGCCTACCATATTCCACAGGCCACCAGGTCTTAGTAAGATCATTAAATGTTAACAGAAGCACTCTTATGGTACATATCCAACACCCAGATTAGAAACCTGTCAGCCATGGAATGAGTTAAGTTTGTAAATTTGGAAGTTTGGAAATTTGTGAAGTTTGGAAGCAAATGTTTACATTCATTTTACCTTTGTTAGACATTAAAAACTGTCGTAAAGGAGCTCTGGAAGAGTTCAGAACAAACAGATAATTTGTTGCACTACTGGTCAATAGCAATTTTGCCTGGAGTGAGAACAGAAGACAGAACTTCATTTCTCCTTCTTTTGGCACAGCCTGTCAGCTCACAACAAACAATAGTTCTGGGACCCGGCTCTGCAGGTTACACATGCATACTGTTGACAAGTGAAGAGTGACAGATCCATCCCCATAAATTCGCCCAACTATTCTCAATCCTCTGCTTTTCGCAACTAATTTAAACTTTATTCAGTTTTTCTCTTCAGATAATCCTTGCACATTTTCCAAAAGTCATCTAAGGGTCCCAACAAAAAATAATTTTTTTCCCTTGGAAAGAGCACATTAACAAAATTAGCTCTGACTAGCATGCTATTCTGAAATCACTGCAGGTAACACCCATCAGAAAAGTAATTCACCTTTCTGTCAAGTATCTATTCAAACAACACAAGCTGTTTGCACCCATCTATGTTAAAAATTTGGAATCAAATGGCCTAACATTACCATTATCAAAACTAACAGAATGGGTAATATCAAGGGTAAAGCTTTGCTCCCTTTGGCTCTATAAAATATGCAGCATACAGGCAGTTTCTCATTAATTCACAGCATACAGAATACACATTCAGAAAGATTCTTCTATCTAGAGGTCCACTGAGATTCAAACAGCCACACAGCCCCATTTTTTGGATGGTACATTCTATTTGTCAGTATTGTAAAAGATAAGATTACTGAGAAGTTCTCAGAAGAACATTTCTATTGCAAACCTTTTCATAACCAAGGACAAAAAACGCAGAACAATAAAAAGCCATAATAATACCAAGAAAAATCATGATGAACCAATATAAATATTTTATGCCCAACCTTGATTATAATCTCTGATACAAGGAAGAGTCTTTGAACATCAGAAACCAGAAGGTAAAAATACATACATTTAAATTAAGATATTGTATTTAAATTTAATCAAAGCTGTTTTCAAATGGACTTGAAATTTGAACCTACGTTGTCTAGAAGTAAAACCAAAAAGTACTAGAATACTTCAGAGAGTGAACATTAGTCCTGACCTTTTTGGATCAGTCAAGCCTCTGAAGAAGTTCTTGGCCAACCAAATGAAGTAAGAGATGTTTAGGGTGTTCTTTCAAAAGCTGATGCTTTCTATTCCTCTTTCCACTGAAAAGAGTTTAATAGGTTATGCCTTCAAAGCTAGGAAATTTATTACAAATCCTAGGAGAAAACAGTTTAATTTTTACTTTTTGGAAAAAGAAGGCAAAGTGCAAGTGAGTACTAAATCACTAATTCAACAAATACTATGTATCAAGAAAAAAAATATTAAATTTGTATCTCCCCCAAATAATTTTATTTCCATTTTGCTGATTTCTCAATCCACTTTATTGTCAGCCTACACAAAATACACCCGCCTTTAAAGACTGTCTAAACAAGCTTGTTGTCTAAATTTAATTTATGTTTCTATTCAATAGAAGCCCATCATCAATTAAGAAATAAAAACTAGTCTTATCAAGGAAAACAAACTATGCAATTTTTCTAAAGCCTACAACATAGAACATAAGAAGCCAATAAAATGTGCAGCTATACAGACTCCTTAAATGTGCCTGTAAGTTACCTCCTTCCCTCACAAAATTTAGCAAACAAGACTTCAAATGTTATGTTCAATAGGAAATACACTTATTGACTAATAAGATTCAAGTTTTCTCTAGATGAATGCTCCAAAGTTAAACTGAAAACTATATATCAAAAAAGTATCCTAGATGGTGATTTAATTTAATTTAATAAAAACCAACCTAACTCAGTTTCCTGTGAAGGTATTTTTGTGGTGGCCTATGGGTTTTGCTTCAGGCTTTTTTCCCCTGTGTTAGAAGTGAACAGAAAGCATGCACAGCCTTTATGAATTCAAAAGAAGCAAGACGTAAGGTACACTAGAGTAAAAATATGTTAAGTAAAACCAACAACAAAGTAAGGGACATCATATCTTGAATTACAATAGCATTTGTTTTCAAGGTATGAAGTTGCAAAACCTAAGTAGATTGTTTCTCTGAAATGTAAAGCAACTTGCTAATTTGTTACTGGGGCTGGGTGGTTGCTGGAAGCCCTATCAGATAAACAAAAGACCTTTGAATGGAACAATTATAAAACCACAATATAACTTAATTTTAAATAACTACAGGATGATTATTAAAAATGGTCCTGTAAAAATCTTTGAACTGTTAACTGTGTCATGTATTTAACCCATAGATGCCTGACATTTGAGAAGTCTTCCAATTACCAGCCTCCTCTCACACAGATTGTTTATTCAAGAGTACATCTGTTCATGGCCAGGCACCACACATGTGCTGAGCCTCTCTTTGCTGCTTTGTAACTCCTACAGCCATCTGCACAAGCAGCCTGGGTTGTGTTCTTTGAGGAGAGGGAACTGTGACCAGGGATGTGCACAGAAAGTCCAGGATCTTGCAGCCAGCTCCCTTGGTCAGTCTCCAACAGACCTGCTTAGTGTAAGCCACAGGAGAAACATTGCTCTCCGTGCACCCGTACTCTTCTCAGACGGGATTTAACGCCAAGCTCAGCAGGCACCAACTGACCAAGAGGGGCATCACCTGAAAAGCTGGTGTAACACCACCAAATTCAATGGTTAATGGGATTGTCCCATCTCTGTGCAATTGTGCAATTCTCTGCTATGAACAGAAGTATGTCCGCTTGCCCCCTCCTACTATAAACAGAGGGGTAGCATGAGAAGAAAAACATAAACTACTCCTCATTCTTTAAGCATCCAAAAGCATGATGACTATAAAGACATTTTGTCTCTCTGTCCTAAAGACTGCATCTACTTTAAGTCTATAACCTGGAGAAATGGACTAACAAAAGTTTCCCAATGCAGAACTGTCCTTTGATGTAATTAAAACAGTCTTGTCGCTTCCTGTCGCTTAGGAAAAATAAAGGAATAGAAAATCAAGAAGCCACAAATGCTTCATTCACAAAAACACGTAATGTGCACTTTGCTTTTGAATTCTTCCCAGTGCTGTTCCACCTGGCATTACAAGGTAACTAAAATCCAGTAAAAATAGGAGTAGTATGGTTTGTACTGGACAGGCTTATCAGACATTAGGCTGAGAGCAAAGTACCTTCAGCTACCAAACAAGTGAACTAAAATCCTGAATGAACTAGAGGAAGCTCACATTTTTCTTCCTTTCAGTGTTTGTGTAACTATACCTGCCTCAACACAGTGCAGAGTGGGACACAAAATTTAACTTTACTATTTTACCATCAGCTTTAAAAGGCAAAGGCAACACATGTAAACATGAACATAATTTAAAAAAAAATCATATACACTACTTCATTTCAAAACCAAACCTAGGTTAAAGATAATTTTTATATGTGAGGCTGAGACAGTCTTTCCCAGTTTTTCCCAGCAGAATATGATTCTGGCAATATAAACTGCCTCAGTGCTGTAACCCTGGTTTCCTAATCACACCAGTAAACTCATTCTAGCTAAACTCACTCATACAACACCCCCCAACTCAATACAAAACAAAGTATTGTTTATAGTGCTACTCCAGCCTTTCTTCCCCAACCTGCACTCTGAAGACCACTTACGAGTACAAAAGGTTCACCTGCACTTCTCCAAAATGGTAGAAGCTAGCAAACAAAACTAGAACTTGATGCAGAACTACCTACCATTATACAGTAAACATCTGCTGAATAGGCTTCTCTCAAAAATACCCTCTTGCAAAATATTTCACAAATAGAGACTTCCTTTTAATCACCTGCTCGAATCACTGGGTCACTGCACAATGTCTGCAGCAAGAAGAACTGAAAAGAATGAAAACAATACAATCAGAAAGGTGCACACACTCAGGTGGCAGGAGATGCAGCCCAGGAAGGCTAAGCTATGCTATCAGTCTTACTGGAATCAGCTGAGAGCACTCACAGGCAAACTGAAGTTGCCGAAGTCACAGCTCTGTTTTTCCAGCTACAACAAACTGTGAGTGTACATGGTCTGTTTCTGTGTTTCTGTGTTTATAGGGAAGCATGAAAATGTATTTAAATGGGTATAAAAAAAAACCCTAATACATTCTCGACATAAGCTTTACTGTTAGTTAACAGTAAACATTCCAGTACAATTTTAACACTGTGTACATATAATGGAAACAAATTAGATCACATTATTAATTACCCAGTAATTTGTATACAAACAGAATATAGCTGCAGGAACTACAAACAGCAGCCAAATCCACAAAACCTCTACTACTCAGGGTATTTCAAATCAAAATGAAATTGTGTTTTTAAATTAAAAAAGAAACAAAGAAACCAAGCAGTAGCATTTACTTGGGCTCTGGCCAGGAATGCCAAATTCTATTGCCTGCAGTATGTTTTCATTTCAAAGTAATAAATTCTGCCACAGAAGAGGTTACAGTATGAGCAGCAATCTCTAACACAACCCTAATAATAGGAACAGCCTTTAAAACATTTCATTGAACTGCTAATTCTATCTTAAGATTTGAAGCTGGTAACCAAATTCTCTTCCTATTCCTCTCTTCCTTTTCTTGAACAGTCTAAAAAAAAAAAAAACACAAAAAAACCAAAGCAAAAAGCAAAACCATCAAATAACCCAAAAACCCACAAAGCAACACACAAGATTTTGACAAGGGAGGCACCAGTGTTTGCAACAGGCAGAAGATAGTGTGAATGGGCATCAATGCTTTCCACTTACTGCCTTGCACAGCAGCATTACTCAAGGCAATACATCGATTTTTACCAGCTAAGTCACTTTCAAACTCGCATCATGTCCCACTGGAAGGGAGACTCACAGATAAGTGAAGAACTGGGGAGCAGCAGTAGAAAGAATAAAGGATCCTGAGTGACAAGAACAAGAGGCACTTAAGGAGCAACATTACAGGCTGAAGGGGCCCCTGTCTGAAGTGTACATGCAACAGACGCAGTCTGAAAACACCCAGGAGGGGGAACAAGAGCTCTGAATCCAGTCACCACACAACGTGACTGGAATAACTGAGACATGGCAGGAATGACAGAGCTGTGAGGGACAAACAGATGCTCTTCAGGAAATGCAGACAGGGAGGATGAAGGTGAAGGGTGCCTTTATGCAAAGGGCCAGTTGGGGTATATGGAGCTCTTTCAGGGGACAACAGGTGGGTGAGGGTTTGTGGATACACATCAGAAAAGATGTCAGGAAATGTGATATCAGGACAAAAGACTTTTTTACAGACCTCCCACGAAGACAGATCACCCTGAACAACTTGAGGATTGCTCATGATCACAGCCTTGGATTTTGTGAGTGATTTTAATCTCCTTGACATCTCCTAGACAAAACAACAAAGCAGGTGGGGACAGACACTAAAAAGAACAGAACAGAATAGAATAGAATAGAATTTCTATAAAGAGTCTCTCCTTAATATAGGTACTAGACAGGCAAACCTGGGCTGGTGTACAGCACATCTGTGATTCACTATCTAGGAAGTACCAATTAAGGATATAAAAATCACTAGCAGCCTCAGTGGTAATGGCCATGACATAGGGGAATTCTAAACCCTGGGGGCAGAGCAGAATGTGAGCAGTAGAGTACAGCCCATGGACTTTTGGAAAGCAAATCTGGGGATTAGTAGGTATGATCCCACTGAGAGCTGCAATAATGGGTAAAGGATCACAAGAAAGCAAGTAAGTCAAAGGATATTCTCCAAGCACAGGAACAGTCCAGACCACTACTCAGGAAATCAAGAACATACAAGACCAGCCTAGCCAAAGAACTCGTGGTGGAAACCCACTGCCAAAAGGAGGTGAAAGCAAGGTTAGGCTACAAAGGAGGAATTTAGAAGCACTGCCTGGGCATGCAGGAATGGCATTAGGAGAGGCAAAGCTCAGAAGCAAGTAAGACCTGAAAGCATGAGAAGGATAGCAAGAAGAGTTTCTACTGCTCCATGAACAGTAAAAGGGTGACCACTGAAAACATGGGATAGTTACTGAAGTAGGTGATTTAGTGTACCCAGGAACAGGTAAAAGGTACACAATGTCTTCTTTGCCTTTATTTTTTACCTACAAAGTCCTCCTGTTCTTCTAGAAAGGGTTCAAGGAGCTTCAAAGAGTGGCCATCAG
Organism: Notiomystis cincta; assembly: GCA_013398075.1. Classification (NCBI taxonomy): domain Eukaryota; kingdom Metazoa; phylum Chordata; class Aves; order Passeriformes; family Notiomystidae; genus Notiomystis; species Notiomystis cincta. The sequence continues at coordinate 75,386 of VZRX01015159.1, read as the reverse complement.
TTGATGATGATTTAGTCAGAAATTGTATAACAGAACTTGATCCATACAAATCTGTGGGATGAGACCTGCTGAACCCAATGGTACTGAGAGATGGGCAATGCCATGACAAGGCCCTCTGTCTTTAACATCTAAAGACATGTCAAGAGCATCCAGACTGGGGAGGCCTCTCATGACTGGGAAAAAGCAAATGTTACACCAATCTGGGGGGCAAGACCAGAAGGTCATTGGGGAACTGCAGAATGGTCAGATTCACTTTGATCCCTGAGGAAGCCATGAAACAAGTGAGTTCTCTAAGCATTTTTCTGAATATGCAACTGGAAGGTGACTGTGAATAGTCAGCATTTGCTCCCATAGTCCTCACTCTATCTCTAGTCAAGAGGCTGAAATTAATACGGAATCTCATGCATATCAGTAGCTGCAGCTGAAAGCAATTGAAGAACCAACATAATGGGGAGATGAGAGAGGAGGATTAACACAAGTCCACAACCTCCACTTAAGAGCTAGCTATGGAAGTATTAACCCAGATCCTAGAGCTTACATTCACTTTGAATACCTTTTTTAAGCAAACAGATAAAACAAAAATGAAATAAATGAGACAAATATCCAGAGAAACTAGTTTTAGAGAAACAAGTTTATCACAATTTTTATAGTAAGAACAACAGAAAAACCTCCACTGGAAGCTCACAGAAGTGTCAAGGCTTTAGGAAAGAAACAGCTCTTTTAATTTTCCAACTGTCAGTATTATTGCAAGCCTATCTTTTCCACTGAAATCCACCAATCCACAAACCCCAGCATACCTTCTTAAACAGAAAGAATGGGCTTTCTTTTTCAAAAAGAGGAATATTTGCAGGTATTCCTGAAAATTGCTATCTCTGGCAGCTGAAGGTAGCTCTGAAGAACCCAGTTGGAACAAAGAGGCCCTCAGCACCACCACCCTCCCGAGTTTTAAAGCATGACACAACAGCACTCCTTGTATTCTGATACAGACCACCCCTCAGAGAGAGGAGGCTTGCATTCTACAAGTGCCAGCTGCTCCCTCATTACAACATCCATTAAAAGCTTCTGAGCAATTTGCAGCTTCACACAGATCCTCTCTCATTCTACCTCTACATTGTTCTGCTTGTGTATCACACTGGCTTAAAATTACTTACTGAAAACCCACGCTCATGTAACAGAATCTGTGGTACAATATCCTTTCTAAAGTCTCTTTCCTCCTCCTACCAAGGCCTCTTTGAGGCTTGACTTTGAGAAAGGAAAACCTGAGAATGAATGAAAACAACCGTCTCTTCTCAAAAATATTGTGAGCACATGGTTGCTTATTTTTAATTTGTTTGTTGAGGGTTTTTTTTGCCTCCACTGTTCAAAGGTTGAACGTAAATGTGAGAGGGGAAGAAACGAAAAAGACCAGAAAAACTGCAGAGGATATGTAGTAAAAGTAAAGTTTGGTATTTTGTCTCTCTCACACAGACTTCATGGGACAATGAAGCACACAAAGACGTTTTTTCTAGTAACTGTGACACATAAAGAGATCTCCTGGTGTACTGAAGAGCTACCAAGAAAACACTGTAACCCTGTGTAGGGCATGAGAAGACTACGCTGTGGTGGCCCAGGGTAGCTCACCTCCCCTGACCAAGTGTGCAGAGCCAGGAGCACGTCTCACATTGTTGTTACAGTAGGCTGGGACAGTTTGCTGCCCAGCATCCCCAGCCTGAGTCCACAGGGCCTCAAGCATGCTTTATTTCCTCACAGGAACCCACTGTAGTCCATCCACCCCATCTGCACAGACCCTTGCACCACTTCACACGATGGAGGCCAGCTGCAGATCTCAGAACCCAGACAAAAGCACAGGCACACCTTGTATCAAGCCCCTCAGGATCTGAAGCCAACTCCACAACTTTTTTTGTTGTTGCCAATCAGTAGATGTAGCTGGAGAGCCATGATTTAGCAATTGCACTGTGAACATCATACACTTGTCTAGCATTTGTTTCAAGGAAAAGGGAAGACAATCCCAAGAGGAACAGAAGGCAACCCCAAAGTCAGGACAACTGGCACACCACTTTAGAGAGGTATTTCATCAGCAAAGGGGGGTGACTGGGAACTCATAGAGAGGTAGGAGGATTTTGGGTTGGGGCTCTGCACAAGCTGCAGGAACAAATATTTTGTTTCAGCCCTTTGGTGACTTGTGTCTTGGGTTTTTGGTATTTTGCACATACATTTTCACACTTGTTGATAATGTGAAAACTTGTTTTAAGGTGTGTGCATTTGGGCAGTTTGTGAAACAATGGGAATTTCAGCACTGAGTTCCTCTGCTTCTATAAAAAAATTGCTCCATCTTGCTCTGCCCCTGGATGCATCCTAAAGAATAGGAGTAAATTTCAGAGTGACCCCATGACACAAGAGAAATTGAAAAGATACTGTAATCAATGGTGGCCTTAATGTGAAGTAGATGATGGTGAAAAATAACCAGAAAATGGGTCTCTGAAATATAATACAACTTTATAGTTGATGCTATTTTGTAGAAGGCAAACCAAATGAGATTAAGCCTATTATGTAGTTTTGGGTTTTGATTTAAGAAGTAATTGAGATGTAAGAAAACCACATCTGCACCTGCTTTTCAAGAGAAAAATTTCAAAAATAAGTATCTTCATCAGGCTGATAAATTTTCTTAGTTCTTATTCCTTACCCTTTTTAACCAAGTGCAAATAATCATTTCATCATTACAATGGGAAGAAAGGAGGCCCAAGATGAAGGCCCTCATGTTATCATACATAGCATCAAACAAAAAAACCCTAGAAGCATAGCAGATCCAGCATAGATGTATCAATCAAAGCAGTAAACTGGATGTCAAACCACAAAACTAAACCTTGGGGTATTGGAGCTTCAGCAGACTAGGCACAATGAACCATTCTTACCATGCTGGCTTACTCAGAAAAGCTGAATGAAACTCAGCTAACATCCAAACCTTAAAATGACACCACTCCCACACACCCCACATGTTAAACCAAATAGAAAAGGAATGACAGAATTATATACTGGTAAAAATAGAAAGGCCTTTCCCAGCAATGTACAGAACTCCTGTTAGGCCTTGACTACTATGGTGTATTAACCACATTTTTCAGTGATTAACTGCATGTCAGGAAATCTCACACACACACACACACAAATACTGTTGCATGCAGGACATGCTGAGCCCAAAATGATTACTAATTCTAATGTCTGATGCACAACTGTAAAATCACAAACTGAGAGCTGTAGAACATTTTACTGGGCTTCATAAAGAAGGGAAATCTAACAACTAACCCATCTTTTAGCTAGTAAAACCCACTCTATAAGGAAGCTAAACTATATTTCCAAATGATTCCAAAATTATTTGGAAAGAATGAAAATCACTTCCAAAAATTAGCTACTATGGTGACTGAAACCAGTATCTACAACATTTATGGACAACACTGTGGATAGTGTTTGGCTATTTTTAGATGAGGTGTTGGGTTTAGCCAGGAATTTCACAATCTGAATGCCACTAGCATTCAGAATTGTTTTTCTAGGCTTTCATTTCTTCCAAGTCTCCCTTAGCCAAAGACAATCCAAAGACTTCTTCACTGTATAGCTTACCAGTATTCTACTCAGCAGGAAGACTGAAAGCTACACACACACACACACAGACAATACAGCCCAGCTCCCAAGTAAGTGAGGAATCATGAGGACATAGCTAAAAAAGCAGGACAGAAACACAAGTGAATGCAGCATACTGACAAAGGACAGTCAGAGAGATTATGTAAAAACTCACTGAAAAAGCTACACCTGCACCTTGAAGTAGTTTTGTCTCTCAGTACTAGTCTAAAAGATCATCTAACATGTGACAGGAACATGAAGAAACACCTGCAACACTAATTTTGTTACCAGGTTTTATTTCTAAGATACTCTCTTGAGGATTCAGTTCTGGAAATTCCTTCCCATGTTAATAATACATGAAACAGATCAAACGAAGTGAATGCAGTACCTTTACTAAATCACACCCTAATTCCTTCTACCTTCTACAACCAGAACAAAACAGCCACACTTCCTTCTGAAAGGATGAGAGAATTGGCATTGTTCAGATGGGAAAAGAGTAGGCTTAGGGGTGACCTGTTTGCAGTCTTCCAGCACCTCAAGGCAGTCTACAAGACAGATGGAAAGAGACTATTTAGAAAGGCATGCAAGGACAGAACAAGGGGCAACACCTTGAAATTGAAAGGCAGCAGGTTTAGATGAGATATTAGAAAGAAATTCTTTACTGTGAGGGTGCTGAGGCACAGTTTGCCCAGAGAAATTGTGGATGCCCCATCCCTGGAACAGTTTAAGGCCAAGCTGGATGGAGCTCTGAGCAACCTGGTCTAGGAGAAGTTGTCTCTGCTCACAGTAGGGTTGGAACCAGGTGATCTTTGAGATCCCTTCCAACCCAAGCCATTCTATAATTCTCTCATGCTGCACTGGGGATAACCTAAACCAAACTTTCTCTTCTCATCCCAAAAGCCTTCAAATAAGTATACACAGCCTCCATCAAGAATTTAATGCCACATTTATTTAGTCTCCTTGGGTGAAAACGTCCTCCTGCAATTGCCATTGAAGGGTCTAAGGGTTCACAGAGCCCACAATGCTCCCCCCTGCTGTGTACAGAGGCAGCAGCCTCTCTGCTGGCAGGCACCTGTGGGCAGGCTGATAACATCAGTCAGTGGGCCTGCAGTGACACCCACACCTGGCACACAGCTCAGGCAGCAAGCTCAACACAGTTCTTCACAATTCCTTTGTGCAAACCTAGAAAATGTCAATGAGCTCTGTGCACTAGGGTCAGGGTCCCTTTTGTCTGAGGTAAGCACAAAGCTACACATTTCACTAGCTCTGTAGGTGAGAAACAGCAAGGATGTTTGACTCCCCATCTTTTCAACAGTTAAATGCATTTCAGCTGTTAAAACTCACTGATCATACCTCAAGACAGAATATTCAAGCAATTCTAAAAAATTAGGCCAAATTTGCTATGAAATTAGAGAAAAATTAGTGAAGAACACTATTAGGTTTTATGTGGGTATCTACACCAGCTGCTGAGTGGGTTTGTAGCTGTACATATAAGGAGAAAAACATCATTCTCCTTGCTCAACAGATACATGAAAGAAACACACAAAGAGATCACCAGAAAAGATCTGAGGAAGTAGATGAAAGTATTAAAAAAATAAGACTCCATACATCAACTGTCATCACATACTTAAAGTTAACAAATTAGGAAAAAAAACACTCCAAACTCTCCCAACTGCTTTCTAAACTTGTCCATTTTAAATGTTACACATAACAGTTCATGACTACAGTTCATAGAAACAGTGCAAATAAATACAGCTTGTAAAGGTCATAGAAACAACATCTGCATTCTGTCTACATACCACAACAAAGGATACACATGCTTAAAAACAAATTGGAAACAGTAAAATAATAGAGTCTTAGCAGTAGTGCTATTTGGGAAAAAAAGCTACCATTTCTGAGGCTCTTTTCATGAAGTGATGTATGTATTCAGGAAGGGGTGTTATTTTGTTGATTTGGGAGTTTTTGTGTTTTGTTCTGGGGTATTTTTGGTTGTTTCCTTAGAGGGGCATTGTTTCCTTTTTTTAGGGGCTTTTTTGGTGTAGGGTTTTGTTGGGCTTTTGTTTAGTTTGTTGTTTTTCATAACACTGACTGAACTTATTTGGACTACTTGACTCTTAAGCAGTTTTTTTTTCCACATGAGTTGTGCTGTCACCAGGAGGCCCTGTCTCCATATCAAAATTCACAGTGGCATCTATTCTGAAATAAGTTTCAGGATCTGGAGATATTAAAAAAATCCAAGTGGACACTGTCTGGCCAACCTGTTCTAGATGACCCTGCTTCAGCAGAGAGGCTGGACTAGATGATCTCAAAACATGCCTTTCAATATCAATCCTTTTCTGATCTGTATACAATGACAGAGCTTACTTTTGGCTAATTAAGGAAGCCATCTACTCCAGAACAAGCTACACTACCCCAAGCAAACATGTGGTATTTCAAAGCTTGCCAAACCATTTTAAGGACAACACTGTATGAAATACTGCTACTAAACATAATAACCAATTTTTCAAAAAGAGCATGAAAAGCTATTATTAGACATAGTTTATGGTATTCAACATATTACCTGATTGAATTCATGATCACCCTTATTCTCCTGCAGAATACCCAAGTACAGAGCCTGTATCTGTATTTTAGGCAACTTCCTTTAAGGATGTAGGCAGACTGTTACTACATATCCCTGCTCCACAGCTGTCTTTTCTCCATGCCAAACAAGCCCAGTCCCTCAGCCTGTCCTCGGAGTGCAAGCACCCCAGATTCTGCAGTGCTTCGTGGTTCCCTACTGAACTCAGTCCAGTTCTGCATCACTTTTTCTCATACTGGGATATCAAAAGTGGATGCAGGATTCCAGATGCAATTTAAGGTGTGGTAAGTACGGAGGAATCGCTTGGTCTGATTTCCTTGTTAGGCTCCTGCGAATACAGCCCAGGATCCTGTTGGCCTTCATCAGCTGTAGATGTAGGTGTAGTGCCCACTGTCACCCAGGATCTCTAAGAGCTCTTCAGCAGAGCAGCTCCCCAGCCAGTCAGCTCCTGTCTGAGGGAAACAGCAAGTCCTGCTGCCAGCGCCTCTGTCCAATTACACAACATGCCTGTTGGTCCACACTTCCAGCCTGGCTAGATTGTTCTGGATGGCAGCCCTTTCCTCAAGGGTATAAACTGCAAACATATTCTAATGATGTGCATGATCAACAGCCAAACAAGGAGATGTGAAGACATTAAACAGATTTTAGAATAGACACCTGTGATATTATTATCTGGATGCCAGTAGTATTACCCACTAACCACTACTTTGCAACATCTAGCCAGTTTTTCACACACAGAATCACAGATCAAAGAATCACAGAACATGCTGATTTGGGAGGAATTCAAATCAGGATCATTGAGTCCAACTCCTGGCCCTGCACAGGACATCCCCAAGAGTCATTCCACGTGCCCAAGAGTATTGTCCAAATGCTTCTTTAACTCTGTCAGGTTTGGTGCTGTGACCACTTCCCTAGACAGCCTGTTCCAGTGCCCAACCACCCTCTGGGTGAAGACACTTTTCCTAACATCCAACCTAAACCTCCCCCAACACAACTTCAGGCCATTCCCCCCTTGGGTTCTGCCACAGGTCACCACAGAGAGATTGTCACTGTCTGCCCCTCCTCTTGCACTCATGAGGACGTTGTAACTTCAGTCTCCTGAACAGACCAAGCAACCTCAGCCATTCTTCACACAGCTACACAGCTTCCTTCACCATCTTTGTTACCCTCATCCAGTTGTTTTTCATCCACCCAGACTTCACCACCCCAACTTGGATACAAGGATGCCATTGGAGATCACAGCAAAAGCCTTGTTAAGAATCAAGGAAGATGACAGCCTTTACTCTCCCATTATCCATAGACTTTGTCATTTCATCACAGAAGACAATCAGGTTGGTGAAATCTCCTACTTCATTACTTCATATAGAAATGGCTTCCAAGAGACTTTATCCCACTTAGAACAATGTAGTCTAGTTCTTTCAAAATGGGGACTATTGTGCTGCTCTGTTTCTTTTCCTAACTAATTAAAGATCTGTATCACAGAGAGAGAATGTACTCATTCTCCAGCCAAGGTGAAAGGAAGGCTATAAATGTTTCATGAGACTTGTCTGATCATATAAGTAAACTTGTAATATATAAATAATAGTAAAAAAAATTTGCTAAGGAGACTCCCCAACACTGCCTTGTAACTTCAAAGTCAGTTCCTCTGACAATTTCACAGAATCCATGTTGGTATTGCAAGGTTTGTGTCTTCTCTTGGTGTGTCATGTAGAGCTTTAATATGATCTTGCTCTGCCTTAGTTTCATCATCTGCAGTTAGAAGAGTGAATGGCTGCTTTTGGTCAGCAGACACTGCAAGTGAAGGAATTCACTGCCAGCCCTGGACAGCAGGGTGCAGCCATTTAATCCCCTCCTGCACTGCACACATCTAGAATGCAGGCTTAAAGTAAAGCAAGTTGCTTTATGGAGCACTTTGGGAATATTTAAAACTATCTAATGAAGTACCAGAGCTTATCAACAGGTCTACAATCCCAGGTAGGTTGCTTATTTAACTGCTCTGTAATGAGTGAGAACTCCCTGTACAAGCCAAGACTGGTACAATAAACATTCACTTGACCTCTTCAAGTTTTTGGGTTGCATGGTCTCCAAAGAAAAATCAAAAGTCTTTTGATTTACACAGCTACTACTGTCAAGCATACTTAACTCTCTAAACAATTTTGGAAAAGACACGTGATTGAGCTCAGCTTCTTCAAACTTCCATGGATCTTTCTTTTAAATGTGTTTTTCCCTCATAAGGCAAACTGGTAATAAAAACCAAGACTTCTAATCAATAAGAACAAAATACAAACTTATGCCATTCCAGTACTCAAAATTACATATAAACCCATGGGATAGTTACCAACTTCAGGAGAGTCCACTCAGCTAAGATTTGAATGGCAACTAAAAACATTTGTCCTGTTTTCTGCCAAACAGAAAACAGTAATCTGAAGAGGGGAGGGGAGAGGTGGAGGGGGAGGAAAGGGAGAAAGAGAGACAGAGACAGAAACAGAGACAGAGAGAGAGAGAGAGAGAGAAAGAGGGAGAGAANAGAAAGAGGGAGAGAAAGAGGGAGAGAAAGAGGGAGAGAAAGAGGGAGAGAAAGAGGGAGAGAAAGAGGGAGAGAAAGAGGGAGAGAAAGAGGGAGAGAAAGAGGGAGAGAAAGAGGGAGAGAAAGAGGGAGAGAAAGAGGGAGAGAAAGAGGGAGAGAAAGAGGGAGAGAAAGAGGGAGAGAAAGAGGGAGAGAAAGAGGGAGAGAAAGAGGGAGAGAAAGAGGGAGAGAAAGAGGGAGAGAAAGAGGGAGAGAAAGAGGGAGAGAAAGAGGGAGAGAAAGAGGGAGAGAAAGAGGGAGAGAAAGAGGGAGAGAAAGAGGGAGAGAAAGAGGGAGAGAAAGAGGGAGAGAAAGAGGGAGAGAAAGAGGGAGAGAAAGAGGGAGAGAAAGAGGGAGAGAAAGAGGGAGAGAAAGAGGGAGAGAAAGAGGGAGAGAAAGAGGGAGAGAAAGAGGGAGAGAAAGAGGGAGAGAAAGAGGGAGGAAGACTTAAACAAAAAATCCAAAGGCTTTAAGAGTTGCAAAGCAGTGCACCTGACATAGAAAGCAAGCCCCACATATTATTTGAGGGACAATGGAAGTCAGTTACTGAAGTTAGCTGTTTGGGCTGATGGAAAGCAGAAAGACAAGAAAACACAAAGCATGATTTGAAGGTTAGAAGTAGAGCACGCTAGGAAGAACTCAGCATTATTTAAATCGGAATCTGCCAATTAGTCAAAATCGTTTGGATCATTTGGTTTTGCCAGTGTTTCAGTTAGTTCCACTGGTCCCTCACCACAGCAATCCCCTGTGGCCTGCCAGCCAGGTCCTCCAGGAGCCCAGACCTCTACACCCAGGCTGTGTCTCTGGGGCCACCTTGCAGGACTTGCCCAAGACTCCCAACTATTCACAAACCCCACAGTAACCAAATCCTCCCTAAAACCCCAGTCTTCTACTCCCCAACATATCCCCTGCCCTGATTAGGGAGCAAGTAACTACTACCTAAACACACTCCTACTTTAATCCCCTTTTGCATTGCCTCAGAATTAAGAGCAAAAGTAAGGAAACGGGGAAAAAGAATGAGGGTTAAACTCCAAAAGGTGGTAATACAAACATATATAAAGTGGAAGGGAAACTGTGAATGAGGTATCTGTTAGAAAGTCTGTCTGACCAGTTAAAGGGTAAGGATGTCTGGGAATGCAAAGGTAGGTCAAAGGAAAAGTTTCTAATTGATTTTGGAGAAAGACAAGTTGGTTTTGTAATGAAAGGGGAATTTTTTTTTTTAAGGAGGAAAATGCTGTTTTAACTCCTAGTCTTACCTACTTTACCCTCTCAAGAAAAAATTTTCCATGCAATGTAAAATATTCACAAAACCAGTCCAACAGCAGAAATACGTTTTTTGGGGAAAAACCAAGAATTTCTGTGTTTGTGTACTAAAGCTAAACTGGCAGCTCCTAAGTTGTTTGGAGAGTCTCTCTCTCTGACAAAAATTTAGAGCATTAAAAAAAGGCTTTTCCCTGACACAGACCAGTATCAGAAATACCTCTGCAGTAATGCAATGCATAGTGGTGTTTTTCACATTCCCCAACGCTTCCAAAGTATCTCAGATATCAGACTAACATTTTCCAATAAAATGCACAGACTCTTGCACTGAAAGAAGTGGAGTCTGTGTAAGTAAAGAGCAATAAAATGCTGTACAAATAACTGATCTAACTTTAAATCCTTTTAAATATGAAAGGACACACACAGCACTTCACCTGCAGCACATCTAAAAGCTGCTATTCCATGGCAGGAGTCAGTCACTGCACAGCAGCTGCAGTGTACAAACCTACAGGGCTGCTGGCAATTCCACAGCTTGGTAAATATGTCAGAGAATCTACCATGCAAAGGAGGACATCAGCCATTAGAAACATAAGCTGCTACTGCCAAATCAAAGAACCATGCATGTGAGATGCCTGTGGTCAGGAAAAATGCAGGGAGCAGTCTAAGTGAGCTCAGTCAAGCCTTTGTCACAGCACTCAGTTGGAGCTCCAGTTTATTCAAAAGCCAACTAATATTCCTTAACTGTTGATGCAGAATTTCAATAGCAGCTTGTTAAAGATGTAGGATGTGAGCAGGTTGATAAAAACCTTCAAAAAGCTGTTGCAAAACACAAACATTTGGTTTCCAAAAAGACTGAAATGCTTTAGATTACTTCTAACATAAATTGTACCCTCCCCAACATTCGATTACATAAGTTAGACAATACCAGAAAGTTGGACCAAAGACACAAAAGTCCAACAACCACACAAACAGAAAAACCCCCTGTTCTCTCTCCTTACTCTTTCTGAACAACTTTCAGAGTAGGAGCAGCTGCAATGGCCAGTTACCAAACATAGGACATCCAGCTAATATTTTTTGACAGCAATCTACAAAACAGCCAGGTCAGAAGCAACCACTGGGTTTCCACAGCACACAAAAAGTGTTCCCCTTATTCAGTCACACCATCTTTGCTAGCCTAGGATTAATTTGGTATGATCTCCATAACTGGGAACTGTGTAGCTGTTGCAAGGTGTGATGTGGGTAACCTTTCTGAAGAGCTTCACTTTTGTCTAGTTGTTCTTTTGCCAGTGTCCTCTGAAAAAAAGTCCAGAGTTCACTTCTGTATGAAAGCCCTGGTGAACAGACTGCTCATACCACCTCCAGATGGCAAACTGCTCCACAGACTGCCAGCCCACCCCCCTGCCCCCAATCATTTTTGCTGCTGGAACCTAAAATTCATACACATGGTACTTAACAAAAGCTATGTGGAGAAGTGACAGTTGGTTGAAGTGGCCCAACAGATCTTTCTGTCTTGTACATTACTCTGGAAGGACATGAGCATTTTTTTCTGACAGCTCTTCTTTCATATTGAAGGGGGAAAGTTCTTGCAAGGTAAAGTACTACCTCAGCACTTAATTAAAAGAATACATGAACACATTTTCCTCAATTATCAGCAATTTTTACTGCTGACACATCTGAATGTGTGCCTTGGTTGGACCACCTTGTCTATTTGGCACTCCAGAGGCAGAATATGGATTTTTAATTTATAGATCCATCAGAAATACTTTATTTTTCAAATTTTCTTTTTTTCTTCTTTCCTAGAATGTGCTTTTGTCCACATGTGAAAATAAAGAGCATTAAGACCTTATTGTCTCAATGGGAAAACAAGTGTATTACCTTGCCTTCAAAAAGACTGCCACTGCAAAACAAGGTATTTCTGCAATAAAGCCAGCTGTTTTGTTTTTGAGCCAGCTAAATCTTGGAAGGTTTATGTTATTCCCAGAGAAGTAATTCTCACTCTCACTGTAGGAAACCTTATGTCACTTCTTTTCTCTTCATGAAATGGAAATTCTTCCAGTGGCTTACAAGTTACTTGCTTACTGACAAAACTTTCAAGGGCTTATGCTTCTCACTAACATGAAAAGTCATGAACAGGATGTCAAGTTCAAATCAAAGCCATTCAGTCAAAGCATACCTCTCACCTTCCTTCACAGAATTCATCTGGTATGTTACAAATACCAGTCAGAAAACAGTATTTCTGGTCCCTGAAAAGCTGTCAGTTCTTATTTAAATTCCAAATTAGAGTAACAGTTGACATTCTGAAAAAAATTAAAGTTTAAGTTTGCCAAATATATTACTAAGGTACAAGTACGTAAGCACAAATATGCTTCAGGTGTCCCTCTCCTCCAAAGAGCTTACTATGGGAAGATGCCTTCTCCAAAATAGAAGTTCAGATTCTTTATCTAAACTACTTTCATCCACAGCCCTCAACTGAAACTTAACAAATACTTGATTTTCACCTTCTGAAGTTGGTATAAATCAATTTCTGGTAAAATGTTTTTATTTGAAATGCCTCAAAAGTCACTTCCAAGAATTAGAAAAGAAAGCATTTTTGGAAGAAAGATAACATTTTTCAGAGGTAGGAACTTTCCATTTCATGCTTCAGAGAAAAATGTTGACAGCTTTTCTAGTGTGGAAGAAATAATCTGCCATCATTGCTGATTACTATGGAAACAAGTCTGCTGTGAAAAAGACCAAGAATCACAGAGCAGCTGAGGTTGGAAACAGAAGGGACCACTGGAGGAGGCCACCCTGCCCAGCCCCCTTGCCCAAGCAGGGCCACCCAGAGCAGGTTGCTCAGCACAATGTCCAGATGAGCTGTATCTCCAACATGGGAGGCTCCAAAATCTCCCTGGGCAGCTTGTGCCAAAGTGCAGTCCCTCTCTCTGTTTCCAGATGCTCAGAAGGAAGCTCCTGTGTTTCAGTTTGTGCTCACTGCCTCTAATCCTCAATCCCACAATCTGAGTTGCCATAACAGAAGAAAATACGATTACTACTTTTTCCTTCAAATTTCAGCTGTTTTGGCCAGTTCTCCAGACAGCATCTAACCCACAAATGAGGATGCAAGAACGTAACATATTGCCCACTTATTTTAGGACAAGAATATATTGAGGCAGAAGAAAATGAAATTATTCCAAAATCGTACTGCTGTCTGCCTATCTGGAGAACAGGGAAGAAAATCATCAATTCTTTTTCTTTTTTTTCTCAATATGCATTTGCAGCCTTCTCAGTTGCAACAACAAAATATAAAAAGGCATTTTTATCCTTAGTAGGAGGTAGTATACCAGAGGAAAAGAAATGTATAGTAAAAGAACAGTTGGTTCCCCAACTACACATGTTCAGACAATCAAAAGCCATGAGTTTAGAAAACATGCTCAAATTAAAAGCTAACTTTGCTTAGAAAAGTTCAATGCAAGAACTAGAAATAAGTATGCTCTAATTCTTTTTTTCTTCTAAAAAAAAGGCGTAATTTGGGAGAAACTTCCTAAGTAAAAGTTTTAAATCCACAATGTTAACAACGCACAATGAATTAATTCCAGCATATATGTGGCAAGAAATAGGAAGGGCTACTAGCCTTGAACAACAATTGTTCATTGGAACCTGGAAACCCTTTAAAATCCTTCCACAAAATGCCCCCTTTTTTCAGCTTGCTGTTTCCTGTGAAGTTTAAGTAAGAGCAGCACAGTTAACAAGCCGTGCACAACAGACTGCAAAACAAACTGAATGTAATGCCAAAGATGTAAACATTGTAAACACAGAATTTACATACTTATCCAAAGTAGGTAAGCCCTTCCAGTAGAGTGATAAAGCCCATGGCACAATTTAATTGTATTAAGGAAATTCATTACAACACTGTTCACTATCTGTGCTCTGGTCTGAAAAAGCTGTAAGACACTACAGTGATCAAAACTAAAGACTAACTACTGCAAATAAGCAAATAAAGTTTTTTGAACAAAAATGCTTCTCTTCCAAAAAAACCAGCTATATATATTGGACTCTTGCATCAAAGATTCTGTTTCTCACAAACTGAAAAGTTCAATTAACTTCAAAGCGAAAACCTGAAGATACCACGTGCTGAGAGAAGACAAAAGATTAAGTTTCAGCAGTGCTCAAAGAAGGGAGTTGAGTGCTATTTATTGCACATACCAATTGCTAGTTCAGACTGTCAAAACTTTGTTGTGAGGTCACACATAAGTGACAGAGACCTTAATCTGGCCTTCACTATTTATCACTAGGTAAAATGAAGAAAAAATTCAAAGATATTTTAAGTACAATGTGAATTTTGCTCACAGTTAGGAGAGTCTTTATACCCTCCAAATGACAACATTTGACATGGAAATGAAGAAACACAGAGAACCCAACCACTATGTTTAACTTAGAGAAGAGGTAACTAAAGGACAACTACACTTAAGCCTAAAACCATGAAGTCACAGCTTCACATAACAATATGAAAGCCAGTGATCAGCCAGGGGAGAATTTCTCTCAAGACTACAGGAAAGACAAACCAAAAAAGAAAGCAAAAGGTCAAGTGCCATAATGTAAAATAAGGAGGGCAATTTTGCAAAAGTTCTAAAAGAAATTACCCAGGAGGAGCTTTCACACAGGAGGAACTGAAAAAAAACACTAAGTGTATCGGGAATGGAATATAAATCATAGAATTATATTGTTCAATAATATTACATAACAAAGATCATAATAATTTTTGGGGTAATCACATATCAGAATATTTAACCTGCCATCTCCTAACTTACAAAAGATGTTTTCAAACTTAAGACTTTACAGGGACAAGAAGCTGCAGATGTTGCTCACAGAAGAAAAACAGCAGTGGAAAAACTTCAGGAAACTGCCTGAATACTGAGGAGCTGAACTGTGATCATGAAACAGTCTTTTCTAACTCAGAATGGAGAAACAGGAAAGTTATCCTATGTTTTCATGGCTATAGCAGAAATTAAACCACAGGACATGAGTTTTTGTAAGCTCATCCTTTAAGCATGTATGGTCCAGTATCACACATAATTGCTTTAACTGTTAATTTTTCTTTCTCTCTTAACCCCAAATGTGCAACAATTCTTTGCTACTATGACTGGATCTGCTATACCATTGTACAGAAATATCAAAATATCCATTTCTCTCACTGCAGCAGTTTTAAAAATTTATTTCACTCATCCTCCTTCATCCCTGATGCATATTGCCAAATAACACAAGACTGACAACATGAAGTTAAACATCTAGCCAATAACCTA
Organism: Notiomystis cincta; assembly: GCA_013398075.1. NCBI lineage: Eukaryota > Metazoa > Chordata > Aves > Passeriformes > Notiomystidae > Notiomystis > Notiomystis cincta. The sequence continues at coordinate 60,088 of VZRX01015159.1, read as the reverse complement.
GACCAACCAGCATGCTAGTGCATGACAATGCACATCTCACCAAAGACTCTTGTTTAATAGAAAGTGTTAATGCTATCCAGAGAGAACCCTTCAACTTCCTCATCCATCAGAAGACTCAAATATTCACTTGTTTCTTAAGCTGGACAGCAAGCAGATGTTATGTATCAGAAAGCTTAGATCTCCAGTCAAGGCTCATTTTGGAAAACATGAGGGACATGGCTGCCACATTAAGCACAGCAACTCCCCAGGGAGTTGCTTTTGCCTTTTGCCTTTTCTCTTCCCACCAGCCCAACTGCAGATGCAAGATATGAATCCTGCCTCCAGCACTTCAACTACTGCAAAAGCCCATATGAGCTTAGCCCATCCTTCTTCTGTGACACTACATCAATGAGAAGTCAATATATTTACAAGAACATTGTCAGAGCTCACTCATAGCTCACTTTACCTCTGAAAAACGAAGTTCTAAGAACAGGAAGACTGTCCTAGGCGTACTAATAACAGTTAGTAGGATTACTAACTAACTACTAGTAGTACTACTAATAACTAGTAACTAATAGTAGTAGTAATACCAGTAATCAGTTACATTCAGGAGATTTTTCCTCAACAGCATTGCTCAAATCTTACTTAAGAAATTTACAGTTGTTTACAGTTATTTACCCCATGCTATAATTACCATCTGCCTTTTGCTCTCTGTTTAGCGCACAAACAAAGCAGACATTAGACATACTTTTTGGTATTGCCAATTTCAAGGAAGCAACAAGTTGATTTAGCTAGTGGACAGAACCCAGACTTCTCAAGCAGGTGCATAAACACAATCTAAAATTGGAATAGAGCAAACAGCTGGAAGCACTCTTCAAAGAAAACCACTAGATTTGTGGGAGTTTTATAAGATCTTGAAATCTCTATCCCACTCTAATGCAATTACAGCTTTGTACACTCTGGCTTAACAGCAAGATTTTCTATTAAGATATCTCTTAGGAATGACATGGAAAAGAGGCAATCCCAGCAGTGGAATATGGAATGAACACATTCCCAGAAAGCAGGAGAAGGAGAGATCAGGAGATTTGCCAAGTCATCTTGAAGAAGTAGTGATGGGTTACTATAAAAGCTTCCTAATTATTCATAGCAATTAAAAATCAAAGCTGTTGACCCAGTTACTTATCATTTTAGAGAGGAAAAATCATTTAAGCAACTTCATAAGTAAAAGTAGGGAGAGGGCCAAAAAATACCTTCAAGGAGATGAAAGGAGGAGCAAGAAGACAAAATCATGATTGAAATCCGAGGGAGTTGCTCTGTGCAACCTTTGTTCCCATTGCCAGGGCACAGCCTCTACATTTCCAGAATATCCTCAGGACATGCTCTATTCAGGAGCAAGCAGAGCAGCACACTGCCAGTAAAGTAAATGTGGAAGACATGACCCAGCCAGTTCCACAGACAGGCAAATATGCTTGATTAAGTGTGGGCAGAATTGTTCAGCTAAGGATTGCTTATCCTCATCTGTATAACATGGTTCTGCAATTAATGGACAAGGCCTTCAAAGTTTCAAAGCAATCCATTTCAAAGCAACCCTCATTTTCTAGTCTATTAAATCAGCAACAGACATGACCTGGAGTCAAATGGAAGGAAAAACAGAATTATGGCAGGATTTAACAATAGCAAGTGAGGGGCAAATAAAGTGACTGATGAAATTCAGTGCCAGT
>VZRX01015159.1:43855-58171 GCA_013398075.1 Notiomystis cincta | reverse complement strand
GAAATTCAGTGCCAGTAACTACAAAAAAGTCCATGCAAGGAGAAAAATCGTCCCAATCATCACAAGCTACACTTGTGGTCCAAAAACTTCCTTTTGTCTCCTCCCCTTAAATGGAAACATTCTATTTGTTCATCTGTTAATTTTATCAGAAGTTCTGCACTGAGAATTATCAGAAAATGACTACAGAACAAGAGTGAAAAAACCCTCAGGTTTTCCATTACCTTGAAAACTGCATTCTTAAGAACCTGTACTTAGTTACAGCGCACTGATAAAATAGATGGATGTGAGGAAAAGCAGGAAGACAGCATACAGACCTGGACTCTTCAGCTTTTAAATTGCATGAGTGAGTGAGTATAATACTGCCAAAAAGAACACTGGTGAAAAACACTCACTGTGCCTCAAAAAAAATCCAGTCCACTAAACACAATATACCTGGCAGAACTTCCCCCTCTGGAAGTGCCTGACCAGGACTTCCTGAAGTTTGGTTAAAATGATGGGACAGGTACAATCTAGCCCCTCTTAGGACTAACCAGTATCTGACAAAAGAACAGTTTGCTCCAAAAGCCATTGTTCCCGTCTACAAAGATTCCTCCAGACTTTTAAGTCCAGTTCCAGCTTTTGGGAAACTCTTCAGTAGTTTTGTGTGGTATCAGTAAAGCTGCAAGACAGAACAGGGCACCATCAACAGTATGGACAGAAGTCCTTTTCAGGGAAAGAAACCTGTTAGTAGACATTGTGTGGTTACTGGGGACAAGCAGTTTTTCACAGCCCTAGCAGTTCCAATCAGACAGGTAAGTGCCTGAACAAGGCACAAGAATATCCCTGACCCCAAGTCAGATAAAATCTATATGACATTCTCTCCTCACTCTGAAAAGTGGTCTGCTTGATTACTGTTTTTCTTTTTTGCACCATCTATTTGCAGCACTTTGCAAAATACAGCCTGTCCAAGAGCAACAGCAATGCAAGTAAAAGGATTCTGACCCATGAAGATAAAAGCATGGCATGTTGTTTCCTGGTTCAGAAGCCCAATACCAAGCCTGTGATTTTCCTGGAACATGACCAAGCATCAGCTGTCAATTTCCAGCAGTACACAAGCACTGAGGCTGAATTTCTTTAGATTGCTCAACACTTAGCACATGACAGACCTTTCTGGGCTCAGGTACCTAGAAACTGCAATCAGAGGAAAGAATAGCAGGTAACATTAGGGTTACAGAAGTCAAAAGAGAAGAAAGAATTTCTGGAGGAAATGGTGTCTTTGCTTCTCTTCCTCCTCAAGACACCCGAAGGTGATGGATGGTAAGACAAGTTGGAACACAAGGAAACATTATTAGGAATGAGGATTTGAATATCAAGGAAATAAACAGGAATATGGGTGGCCAAGATTAAACAGTGGGAAAAATGAAACTGGAGAGAACTTCTCCCAGACACAAGCTCAACCTGTCTTAATACTAAAAGATTTCCACTTCTGCTAATAGTGGGATGTTATAACATCTTCAAATTATCCTTTCAAGAGAACCCAACACAGAGCAGCAACTAAAGTAAGTGCTCTCAATACAATCTCTTAGAAAGACTGAAAGCATTGCTTAGTGCTCCTAATAGACTCAGGTCCAGATCTTCTTTCAAGAGCCACTTCGAGAGAGAAAAGCACAATTCAGATTATATAACTCAAGTATCAGCAGTTTGCCTCAATAAACCATTTAATTTAATGTTATTTCTCCTAGAATCAAATGACTAAGCCATGATCTGGATTTCTAGACACAGATCCTCACTTGTCTAACTGCCAATGTGTCTACATTACTTTCATAACAGAAGCAACATCTTATGATGGGAAACCCACTAAGTTTTTACAGGAAATTGTTTCTCTCCAAAAATGTCAACCATACTAAAAAGCTTATGAGAATGAGTACTAAGTTGAAAATAACTGTGATGCTAAAATGTTTTTAATGAACAGTTCAGCTGGGGGAGGAAGTGCAGTCAAATGCTTAGTGCTGTATGACAGGGTTAATCCATTCCTGTGAACTGATAACGTGCTTTTGAGTGATAAGGGCAATTCAGGTTTTCTGCTTCTCACTTGATATGAAAGAAAAGCTGTCTAATATTCATTATGTGCCTTGTACATGGTTTACATCCTATTTGCTTATGCATATCAAGTACCAGACAAAAAGCACCAAGCCTGTACTAGTACTGTACAGGAGGAAAGCACTGGGGCTACATGAGCAAACCACACAGCAGGGCCAGGTAAAAATTACATTCAGCAGCTGAGTTTGGCATTTACCAGCCTGCAAGCTAATGCTTTGCAATATTATTTGGGGTCAGGCAGGAAGGATCAGTAGCTCAAAGTGAGAGGTCTCTAGCTTCAGTCCCCTGATTTGTGAAGATTACTTAAAACTGCAGTTACAGAGTGCATAAGCTGTTCTCTTTGATTCACGAACAATCTGAATCACATAAATGAAGGTTAAGTTCAAAGAAATACCTGAACATGGAGGCCATTGTGTGTGTAAAATTTTTCATTCACTACTGTAGCACTGTATTCAATAGGAAAAAAAAAAACTTTTCTTCCTGAAAAAGCAGGTTTACTCTTTATCTCTTCCTCCCAAGTTCCCAAGTGTGTATGTACCTTCATCACTGATGCTAATCTCTACCACTATTTATTTCCACATGGGGAATTTTTTTAAGAGCCAAAAATATTAAAAAAAAAAAATCAATGCTGTCACTATTTATTTACTTCCACAAAGCATTTGTTAATTGTCTTTACTGTGCATATCCTAGTAGCCCTCTAAAGACTATCAAAACAGACAGCAGTAGGTACAATGGATGACGAAAGGAGGAAGCAAATACCACCTGGAAGTTACTACATAGGCAGAAAGAAGTGGTTGCAACCTCTCTGCTTTCTTTTCTTGATCCCACATTAGAGCAGCACTACCAATGAAGGAAACACTTCCATATTTCCCACATACTGTAGGTATGTACCTGTAAAAAACATCCAGTGAACCTGGTCAAGTGGTTTATCTCAGTTAACACCTACTGCTAGTGTTAAATTGCAGCAGAACATTCATCCATTTTAGGAGTAAGGTGGTCAGAAGCTCAGAAGCCAGCTGATGATGTGCAACTACTTCTGCTATTTCCAGCTGCAGCTAAAGAATATGTGAAGTTATTACCCTAGAAACACAGTTTTTGGGATATTCCTTGTCTTGTTTCTACATAGCTAATAAAAGGGCAGATGCCTGATTCAGAGCTTCATTACATGAATTAGGAAAACACACATGCACAAGCCAAATGCTTTATGAACTCTGAAAAGACCAAAGCTGTCCTTATCTCCTCTAAGCAACCAGTACTGGCCTAATACTCAAAAAAACACCAAAAACCAAACCAGCTCTTGCAGCATGTCTTGATTTCACCTTCTTCCTCTGTTCCGTCCCAAAGGTCCACAGTGTCGCACTCAATAAAAAGAAACACTGAAACACTTCTAGCAATGCATTCAGATGGTGTTCTTTAAAGAGACTGTGCCTCTCCATGGCAAAAGCTTCACCAAGGGACAATCTGCCTGAGACTTCATGAAAAGACCCCACACCCACTCGTTCCAGTGAAAAACTGATCCCTTCAAAAACAAATCAGAAAATCTTCTTCAAACAGTACAGGTGTCTTTGATCAGAAATGGGCACATTTTCATCACACTACAAAATACAAGATGGGTCACCTACAGAAACACCAACTGATGCTCACAAATACCAGAGGTCTTCCTTGGTATGCAAACCAAGTGCTACTCAGAAAGGAGCAGGAGGACAGAAGTCATCTCCCTTTTCTCCTTACTCATAAACCCTGCACTCTTCCAGAAACATGGTTTCACTGCTGAGTAAAGTTTATTACTCTCTATTCCTGTCAACAACCTTGCTGACCTCTGTCCTGACATGAGAATATGTTATCAAAGCTCCCCTGTCCTTGTGATGGATGTGACTGCCTTCTGAAGTTTACTCTGAATGTCACAGCCACTGATATTTCATCAGAAGATCGGTATTAGAGAGACATAATCCACTTAAAAGATTGCTGCAAAAACATGCTCAAAAATCTAGATGCCAGATTTACAAAGACAACAGAAAAAGTGCTGAAATTTCAACCAAATGGCAAAGCAGCAGGTCAGTCATAAGTAGATTTTACTGAAAATCACAGATTAGTCTGAGCACTACTGTGTCCATTCCATTTACATAGATGGATTATTTACACATCTTTGTTAGTTCTGCAGTTGCTTTCTCTCTGATGTGTGGGGGAGGAAAAAAAAAAACCAAAACCAAAAATAATTTAAAAAAATCCAACAACAATAGCAACCAAAAAAACCAACAAAAAACACCACCACAAAACCCCCACAACTTTCTGAAAGCCTTCAAGGTAAAGTTGAAAATCTGAAAACCCTGAAAAACTAAGCAAAAATTATATACAAATCTCTGTCTACATCAAAAAGTTGTGGTTTAGCACTTCAATTTGAATTTCATTATTTTATTTTTTTAATAATTCCAGACTTCTCCCCAATGAAAAACTTACAAATACAAAGAACATTTTAATTTCTGACAAGTGAGTAATCTAGTAGGATTCATAGCCTTTATCTAGATCCTTCTGTATATATATACTTCTTTTTTCAATATAATGGCTGCAATGCAGTCCATTATCAATTTTATTTGCAAGCTATAGGATGTGAAACCCAGAAAAATCTGCCTTTGGGGTCAACTACATTACCCTTTTCAGCTGTAGAACTTTCCTAGGCAGCAAACCGTTTAAGTCATAAGCAATCACAAACCAAAAAATACAACATGCTGAATTCACTCTACTTCCCTGCATCAGCTTTTTCACCCAGTTCAACATAAAACTCCCTATGGACATCCTATGGAAAGAAGCTGTGTTTCCTTCTTCAAGCAACTGTCTTGGAGCTGTGACAAAATCATGATATCAAAATCTTTGTGTAGCCAAAGGTCAGATCACACATACATACAGGAAATGTTTTCTGCATCAGTTACTTATGTGGATAATTGGAGATTTTTTCCAAGCCATCCTGTGTGGCAAGGTTTTGGTAGCTGGCTACAGGGATAACCTCTGTCAGATGTCAGAAGCTTCCTCTATGCACAAGAGCCAGTGCAGCCAGCTCCAAAACAGAACCACCACTGGCCAAGGCCAAGCCCATCCATGACAGTGACTGCATCTCCAAGAGAACTGCTGCACACCAGCAGCAAAGCAGACCCCAAGGCCAGTGAAAAAGGTGGGAGAGGAGATGCTCCAGGCACTGGAGCAGAAATCCTTCTGCAGCCTGTGGTGAAGACTACAATGAGGCAGGCTATCCCCCTGCAGCCCACTGAGGTCCATGGTGCAGCAGAGATCACCTGCAGCCCACGGAGGACTCTGCACCTGAGCAGGTGCCTGAAGGAGGCTGTAACCATGTTGGAAGAAATACCAGGGCAGCTCATGAAGAACTGCAGCCCATGGGGAGGACTCATTCTGGGAAAGTTGGGAGGGCCCTCACACTGGAGCAAGGGAAGAATGTGAGGAGGGAGGAGCAGCAGAGACAAGTGTGGTAACTGACCACAGCCCCCATCCCCCATTTTTCTCAGACAAAAGAGGAAGAGAAGTCTGGAGCTGAAGCTGAGCCTGGGAAGAAGGGAGGAGTGGGGCAAAGATGTTTTAAGGTTTGCTTTCATTTCTCATTATCCTTCTCTGACTTTTCATAGGCAATTAATTAAATGAGTTTCTCCAAACAACTGGTTTGCCTGTGACCATACTTCCTGAACCTTCTGTCATACTTCTTCTTCCCCATCCAGATGAGGAGGGTGAGTGATAAGAATGGCTTTGGTGGGCACCTCATGTTCAGCCAAGGTTATCTCACCACAACATAACCTCCTTTCTCCACTGAAATTTATTTTAGTTTCCATATTGTCTCATTTTATATGTTCTGCACAAATGAACTGTACTATGAAATTTGTTTCGTGTGTCCTAATTTAGTAACAGCTACAGAGCTTATAGTGGATTCAGTATTTCCTTCTCTGTAGCCACCAGTTCTCAGCTTGTGATATCCTCTTTGACACAGTAAGGTAAAGAATCTCATTGCTGGGTGATCTTGCCTGGCTAGTTATCACCCATTCTCACTGTTCCATCAGGAATTCCCACAGCCCCATCACACTCTTACCTTTCTCAAGTAAACAAGACCCAGCTCTCCCAAACACTCCTACTACCATAGCTCCTTGTGCTCCAACTGATACTCATGGTAACATCTGAAAGCAAAAGCAGCAACACAGATGCACGTCAGCCAATACCTGTGACATACCCACATAGCTCAGCAGTTTTCAGTTGTTCATCTAGCAGCTTAGCAGCCAAAACACCCCTTTGACATGAAAATTTTGAGAGAGATGGCAAGTTACTGCAGTCATATCCAGGCTATATGGTCGTTTTAGGAGACTAACTTCTTTTGATGGGGATTGTTACCACCAGTGTTTTTACACAACTGAACAAACTACCACTGTTGCTCTCAATGAAGGCATACCTCTCTCCAGACCAGAACAGAGCTCCCACATTTACACAAAAAGCATACACACAGATTCAAAGACACATAGATACTCCAGTTTTCTTTTAGGCATATTTCAGCTGAAGACAAGATCTCAGTAAGCAGCATATAGAACTAGAAGAGAAGTTTCAATCCCAACAGCAAATCATTAGCTAGACTGTAGACAAATTTCACAAAAGAAAAAAATACGTTCAACACACATAATTCTTGGAAACCACAGAGCCAGTTCCGGCAAACCTTTTCTTACACCTTACATAATGCACTGAGGCAATCAGAAGTAGAGGACTGTGGCCACTGCCAAATGGCAGATCTTTCTAAGAGATACAGAGATGACTGTTTATATGAGGTATCTAAGTTTGTGTGTCTGTCTGTGAGCATTTCCACATGTATGTGCTGTTTGTCTCTAGAAACAAACAAAACCAAATATGCACGTCAAAAGAAAAAAGGTTAGAACTTAAGAAACTGGATTTTACATCAGTCATCTCATCACCACTTTGGAACTCTCAAGCCTTCTTTAAGATTACCAGTACGTTAATAAGAAAAATAGAGAATAGTCAACAGAAATGTTTATATAAAGGAGGCTTAGAATGAATAACAAGCTTGTGACTTGACATATATCCATTTTCTGTTTCAGCATACCAACCTTTTTAATTTCAACAGCTTCTGTGTTATCTTCAAAGCAAAACAAAAATTTCTAATAGCCTCTCTGTAGTAATGAAGATCAGCCTCTGGACTTCTGGAAGAATGTTCCCTTGCCCTTCTCTTTACAAATAGAGATTTCAGAGTACAATAGCCCATGACTTGTTAAAAATAGGCATAAATAGTGAAATCAACACAGACCAGTAGATAAGACATTAAATCTGTCTTCATGATACTTGGTTTGCAAAGTTGATGCGTGACTATTTGTGGCTTATGGTGAGAATTATGTCTACACTTCTGAAGACAATAGAGCAAATCTGCTCCTCAAAACCTTCCTCCATCTGCTCTGTTCCACAATGCTTTCTGGAAAGTAATATCTGCTTGGGTGAGTAAATTTAGAATTTAAGCTCTCACTACCCAAGTTTTTCCAAAACAAAATATGCTATAGCCAGAGCAAAGCTCAACAAGTTCAGACTTAACCAGAGACTGACACATTTCTCTTTAATGTATACAACAAAACAGCCAAAGTCCACTTCCCCTTCTTTCGTAAGTATTACATTCAGAACAGCAGCACTTGCTTCATGTGCTGAAGCCATTCCTGGTAACACCACAGAAATGAAACTTCTGAGCCCAGTTTTGCAGTTCATACAAAATCCTCACAAGGAATCCAAGCAGTTGAAGGAAGACAGCATTTTGTTTACCAGTGCTGAGAACCACTTTCACATCCCAGAAATGTGTCTCCCAGGACATGCTTCTTCACCCTCAGCATGCCAGTTGTATTCTCCACTGAGCACTCTGGGCAGCCCTGGAGAACAGGTAACCACATGTCCTGGCTCCCCCTCTCTCAAGACTTTTTGGTAACTCTCCCCTTTTGATGTCACTGCTCCAATGATAACATAAAAAGCTTCGGTGGTCACAAGAATGCTGAACATAATAATCTGCAAGAGATGCAATTCAGCCCTCCAAAGGTTTTTTACTGCACTTGGAAATTTGTTCCTTCAGCAATAGACTTGAAAAGGACAAGCTTAATTGGCCTGGGAGGCAGCAAAAGCAAGGAAAATGCCTGGAAAGCCATAAGAACAATCCAGGAGGTTCCAGCATGACTCCTCAAATAAGCTGAGGGGAGCACAAAATTTTTAAACACAAGGAGCAGCAAATCCAAGACAGTAAGAGTTAGGCAAAGCAAGGTAAAGGCTTGAATCACCAATGTTTTATAGGAAATCACATCTTAATTTCATCACATGGATTGATTGCAAGGAAGAGGCAGCTTACACCCACACTTGAAAAAGGCACCACATGGGCCCCTACACAGCTGAAAAATTCTTTTCAGTACCACACATAGCTGTTAGGAACTTAAAAATTTCAATCTTCTGTAAACTGGTGATCTATATAAGAGAAAACACAGGTGCATTTGCAAGCCACAATTTTCCAGATGCACTGTGTCTACAATCCAAGAACAATGGGGTTATCAGATCAAAATGTTCGTACTCATGAGCTATTCTGTTTCTCAAAATAGGACAAACTCTCCCAGAATGAGCATTTCAAAGTCACTTTTATGTCTTAGAAGACCATCCTTGCCCCTTTGGATATATGGATTAAGTCAGCATAACATAACTTTTTAGCACAGACAAACCCTAAGCAGTAATTCCAAAGATACTGCATAATAAGTATCAAAGCATGTCAGTATACAAGTGTTCAGCAACAGTCATATGAACTGTAATAAGCAGCATTAAAGCATCCTCACCTATTGCTCTCTGTAGAGATTGTAAGGTCTTTTGTGGTTATTCTAGACCTTCCTCTTAAAGAGATGCAAAAACCCTTGGACAACATTTCTTCTTCAAATTGTGTAAATTTAAGATCTTTAGAAGATCAAAATTAAAACCACTCCAGGTGGCAATCATTCAGGTATCTCTTTTCTGGACAATGAACCCTATTCTGAAAATCCATAGAGACATAAAGGGCCATAACTAGACATGGTACCTTGAAAACAACGCTCTCNGACTGCTTTTTTTTTCTCTCTTGCTACCTGACACCAAAAAACCCAAGGTGCTAAACCAGCAAAAACTGGAGAAACACAAAGGTACAGAAGAACTAAGTTACTAGAAACAGCTACCTCTCTGTGACATCAGTCACAAACGGAAAATGCAGCATCCAAAAAAATGACAGGAAACAAAAACGATGTAATGCAGAAATGTAATGCTACAGAGTAATAAATTAAACAAATGGCACCACTCCTTGTTTTAAAATGCTTTAAAACCACTTTTGCCCCAACCTAGCTGAAGACTAACTCCAGAACACTGTGGCATCCTTGTTTGGCTTCACTACCCACCCTGCCACCCTGCCTCCACGCAGCCCATAAACAAGAGATGCTTCAGCTCATTTGCAGTAAACAAGTCCATAACAATATGGGAAACTCACTTGCTTTGAAAATTCTTTTATGGCACAGATGTTTTAAGAGTGATCCTCAAAAGAAATGAGTTGTTACATGAACATCAGAAATAATGAAAATCTGTGTTCATGGAACATTGTTCTGCATTTTTATGTCTTCTCCCTGCAATAACCCAGTTTACCACCAAATACTTACAATTCCCATTCCCTGAAATTCCTTTGGTTTCCCTCATCCTCAAGACCCTCCTTATTTCCTGTGTAAGAGACCCCACACTGCAGCTGTTTGGAAGCAAAATACTGTCTAACTGCCCAACAACTACCTAAGTCCACGGATCAGTAAGTCAGACAAAACAGCATCAGATCCCTTCAAGCTGTGTGCTTCAGAGAGCAGACTAATTCATCTGCTCCTTAACCAGTGATTTAGTAGAAGTCTTTTTAAAAAACTAAAAAGATTCCCTCAAGTCTGAAGCTATTTACAGACTGATAGAACTAAGCAAACAAGTATTGCAGCTTTACTTAAGAATGCCAATTTCACTTTTACATGGGAAGGCAGCCTGAGGAAGTCGTATACCACAGTTTTTCACTCTTTTCCTACTTTATGGTGTGTTCAGATTTTATATTATTGACTGAAATATTGTTTGTGCCACTCTCCCTTAAAAATACTATAGAAAATTTACACACTAGTAGAGTCATCATGTTAGAAACAATGGTTTGGTAAAGACTGAAAAAAGGGTAAAAATACATCAGTGAGTATGTTTTTATATTTTTTACATACCCTCCAAGATTGGAAAAAAACCCCTCCCATTGCTGAACACATCTCTCAATTAATTTATCTAGCACTTTCTGAGAGTGTACCAAGTATGACAGGAAAGCCAGGACCCAACACCTCCTACACCTCTAGGACTGAAAAATAAAAATTAAAGTGCATACTTTTGTCTGTCAGATGAAAACAGACTGTTTGAACATAAAACAGCAAGGAAGTTAGGAAGGGCTGAGAGGCAGAAATGTAGCTCTGCTTTAAATACAAAGAGCTATTGATGCTTTACCCAGAAGCATTTATACATTAAATACCCATCACAAAAGGTACTTTTGGGTGTGTGGGGAGGAAGGATTTGAAAAAATCAAGGTTGAAAAAAAAAGCAGTTTCACAGGACTGAGGTGACATTTGTATGCTGAAGCAAATTGAGTTCTCACCACTTCTGACCATGTGCAACTAAACCAGCCCCAAACTGCTGTTCCTTCTCTATTTACAGTGCTGAGGCAGGCACCCCCAGCCTAAAGGTAACATGCTCACTACACAGTCATAGGAAGCTATTCAGGCTGCCAGAAACTGCTGGATATCCAATAATTCAATCCCCCTGCTCAGACCAGGCCAGTTTAAAGCAGTGCCTTGTCTGGCAAAGTTCTGATTCTCTCCAAAGTTGAACAGTTCATAATGTCTGCAGTTCTTTGCTTCAGAGTGAAGAAAGATTCTTCCTAAAAATACCTGCCACATATTTAGGTGTTTCAACCTGAGCCCTATTCCCTGTGTCTCGCCTCACCAGCATGCAGAAGTCTGGCTCCATCTTTTCTTCATCTGCCATAAGAGGAGGGTGATAGAGGCCATTGGGACCTCTCAGTTGGGATCTCTTCAGCCATGCTGTGCAATCCTGGTATCCTCAGCCTCTCCTCACAGGTGCCATGCTCCAGCCCCTGTGTAAGCTTGCTGCCCTTGAAGGAGCTCACTCCACCAGGTCAGTATCTGCCTTTTCCATGGATTCAACCATTTCCACGCCTTCAACCCCCTCGTGGCACACAGCTGCTCTGCCCCAGGGCAAGCCTCAGCCTTTGCTGAGTGCCACAGGGTCCCCAACTCTCCAGGCTGCCAGCTCAGCTGCACCCCAACATACAGACTGGTCCTCACCACAAAAATTAATCAGTGAGACAGCTGAGCATCGCTGTTCCACCAGAGAGGCATGTTGGTCCACAACAGGATTTCTTCCAGGTTTGTAAGGTGACACAATCCTAGTCACTACTGAATCATTTTTACCATAATTACCATTTTCATAGCTTTTCCCTACTCCTCCAGGTTCAGAATGCCTTATCAAATAAAAAGCTGCCAAAATGCAACAAATCCTTGAAGTTATTTTTCCTCAGTGTCAAATTCTTCATTAGTAATATTTTTTTTGTATCTCATCGCATAAAAGCAGAATCAACACCCTGTGGGCATGAGAGACTGACAGTGTTTTAAAAATTAAATTAAGCTTTAATAAAGAAAAGAATATTTTTCTATCTCATTCACTTTTTCAGTCCAACTCAACAGGCCCTTATGAAGAACAACATCAAATGCATCTTGACTCTCACTTTCTTGAAATAAGGCCCTGCAGTATGTACCTCAGTTTGCTGGTCTTTACAAAAATAATCACATATTTCTCAAGTTTGAAGGTACTTGTCACACTGGTGGCTAAAAGCTTTCACTCCCAAGCCTCCAAAAATCAAAATGCATTTCTGAAACAGCTCAGCAGTCTAACCTGCACTCAACCTCCAAAATAAACTGCAGAAGCAATTTTCAGATCATATCATAAACACTTTATGTAAACTTGCTGAAAAACACACACAAACCACAATGATCACAGACTCACAGGGTTTCTGTGCCAAAAGGCTCAATATCCTACTACTAAATCTGCATGATAATTCCTTCCAAAAACTACTGCTTACTCTGCTTGGCTTTGGGCCATTTCAACTTATAAACAGGAAAAAAGTGATGCCATGGAAAAGATCTATACAGAAAGCCTGCACACACTAAAAAAAGCAGATAAACACATTTTTAATGGAAATTCAAAAAATCACTTTAAAAAATCGAGTTGTAGGCAGGAAAGAAAAAAAAAAAACACCACCACAATTCAGATCCCACAAACATTTGCACAGGCTCTTAATGAAAGCAGAAGTACCTATGTGCCTAAAAACTGAAACTTCACAGAGCAAGAACCCAAGCAGAGAGTAAACACAAATCTCTAACATGTTCAATCTGGAACCTGAATATACTTTAGGTGCCTATCAGCAAAGGGTAAAGAGGAGATAACTTTGAGCTGTGCTGAGAGAACAGGCAGCAAACATTTCCAAACTGTTTGTTGCAGTTGGAGCGCAGGTTCCATCGCACGGCACAGGAGCTGTTCCAAGGACTCTCTGACAGACCCAACTGTTCCATTTACACAGCTAATGCTTCTAGCCACACTTTGTGGTTTAACAGCCATTCCTCGGGCTCCTGCACAGCTAGAAGTCATGCAAACAAATAAGGTGCATGGCTTTTAGAGATTTTTAAACTATTTAAGGATAGTCTTCCTAACAGGGAATTTTCCAGGCGTGCAGATTATGAAGTATTTTAATCAGGTTCACAGAATTTGTACTTTACTCCTCTACAGGCTGGCAGGAAATTTGTAACATAACAACCTTCCTCATACCCTCCTTCCAAAAAAATGTGCACAAGCACAAATAACATTTTTTTGGAAGCAGAGATTGGTAGCATTACAGGAAGAAAAGCAATTCCACTATTCATAAAGGGTATCAGAAACAATCATAAACACCCTCTAACAGTTTAAGCAATATTCTTAACTGATACTGGCTGCACACCCTTGTGCTATAGTGGTGTATCTTACACAGAAGAACAGAAATTCAATTAAAGACTTAACTAAGTTTTACAGGGGGGTATTTTGTTGGAATTTTTCATAGTTGTTCGGGAGGGTTTTGGGTTGTATTTTGTAATTGCAATGCTAGAGTACGTTTCCTTTAATATTTTAATTTCCCATTTGGGATTGTCCTAGAAGCTGGTGACCAAGCCCAAATGCTCAGAGATGTGAGCTTTGAAATACTACAATGTTGCATTGAAGGCTGGTTATTATGACAGCCCATGCTCAAGAAAACCACACCAGCTGCCAGACAATGCAGCAAGCAACACAGATTATTTGTCGGGATGCAGAATCCCAGCCATTACAAAAGACATTAAAGAAACATCTTGACACACTTTCCCATCCAGAGACTGATAACAGATGTTACTTTTTCATACATCATGGTGGCAAAGGGCTTCCATGAGACAGATGATGCAGAGACTCAACCTAAACACAGTGCCAGGGATAATGGGAACAGCAACTCAGGAGCTTAGAGCTGGGATGACAGGCTCTTCACTGAGAAAATCTAAGAAGAGTGTTTTAAGAATGAACATTTGGAGCACGTGTGTGCATTTCAGAAGCTCAGAAAACACTCTGTATCGTGCTTGCTTAAAATAGTTGTGAAAATACCTGTGACTTGCTATTTTAAAAACTTCCTGCATCTTTCCTGAAGTGAAGTATGCATTCTTTGCCCTACATTACACATCAAGCAACTTCCTGAAGGAAGTTTTATTTTAAGTCATCAAAGCACAAGAACAAGAATATTTTTCCTATCAAGAATGAAGGACCTTTTCTTTATGCAAGGAATTCTAACAACCAAGCATTCACTGTACTTCACTTACACAAACAAGAAAAGAATTGTTTAGAACAAACATAGGAGAATGCAACCAGAAGGTGTTAAAAAAAAAAGAAAAAAGTCACCCATAACATAACAAAACAAGCAAAACCCAGTAAAACAAAGGCGGAGAAAAGCAGCACTATCTTATAAAAATATTCATGTAAAGGGAACTCTCAGCGTGCCATGGTTTAACCCTGACTAAGTACCTAAGTAAGCAGCAGATCTCCACCACTCTCCCCCTTTGCCAGTGGGATGTCAGTGAGAAC
>VZRX01015159.1:27172-37632 GCA_013398075.1 Notiomystis cincta | reverse complement strand
GGGACAGCGAGAGCGGGGTCCGAGCCGGGACCCCCGGCGGGCCGCAGCCCTCCCCGAGCCATCCCTGCGCGCAGAGCCCGGAACCATCCTCGCCCCGTCCCGCGTTCCGTCTCCGCGGGCAAAGGCGCCGCCGCGGTCCCCTCGCCCTCGCTGTGCGGCTCCGCGCCCACCCGGCGCTCCGGGGACAGGGGCGACGGCCCGGGGCAAGGGGCAAAGGTCGCGACCGACGGGCGAGCCGGCCCCTACAGGCACGTGTAGGGAGCGGGGACCGCCCCATGCAGGCGTCAACGGGGGGCGGTGGGTACCGGTCCCTCACAGGGACACACCGCGCCTGCCGGTGTATGCAAAAAAAAAAAAGGCAAGGATGTCGGTAAAGAGATAGGTTAAGGACAAGGGATGTCATTAAGCTGTCACGGTGACGCCGGTTCATTCCTTCGTTGTCAGATGAACAACATTCTAGCAAATCCATTGGCATGAGAAGAACTAAGCAACTGAGAGTTTTCTCTGAAAGTGAGGGAAATACCTCTGTGCGTGCGTCTCTGCCAGGCGGAGAAACAGCTGCGTGTGCGGAGCGAGCCCAGCGGGTTTGCTTCTCAAGAACTGTGGAATAGTGGGGAAAATGACACATGCATTAGCAGAGAAAACTCACACATGCATTAGCAGAGAAAACTCACAGCGAAATTTACTACCTAGAGGGGTGTGCTTGCTGTCCTCAGAGGAGCAACAGCAATTTTCTGAGATCTAAATGTGCAGACAGAGAATTCGTTTCATTGTGCACATCACAGCAGTGCTGCCTTCTCCTGTACAATGCTGTGAGTGGGGAATGTCTCTGCAAATCCTGCATTTGCCAGCATTGCCCCACCGTGCCAGTCTTTTCCCTCACTCCTTGTCATTTGTTGAGGTTTTCATCCAATGTCAGAGCTGGTGACCACGACTGCCCAGAAGATTAACAACTCTGGGGTTTGTAGCAGACTACTGATGGAATTCTGGTGTCCCAACAATTTTTTAAAGTTCATTCAAAACCTTTCTTGATTTGTTTGCTTAAGCTTCATGATGTGTTTCAGGTCTCCAGCCCTGAAACCGGAAACAACTTCAACAGCTCCCTATCTCCTGATTCTATGAAAAATGTGGGTCTGAAGTGCTTTCCTGTCACATCTTCCACTTCACCTTTCCGAGGTGTCTGCACCTCTTTCAGATTGCTGCTCTCTGGCACGCACATGAAGCTCTTGGCAGTTCACAGATGGCAGAAAGTGGTGAACAGAGCCACTATGGGTTTTATGATGATTCATTTTTCACTCACTTCCTGGGGGGAAGTTGCTTTAAAACTACTCCCATGTTGAAGGTAATACCTAAAAGTGCACTGTGGCACAGACTTCCTTTTTTGTGAGCCCTCCAAAAATGGCAGATTTGAATATTAATATTACGCTACAGGAAAAGATGTAAAAATAGCACCAGTGCTTCAGCTAAGACAATCTTTCTAATCTTTTTGTATGTAGATTGTCTTCCAGAAATAAGCAAAGAAAAGATATTTCTGCAGTATGAAGCTACTTCAACACACACTCCAGACTACAGGCTGTCTGGAAGGCTGTTTCTGTGCAATTTGGGGCAGGAGTCTTGCAGACATAACTTGACAGTTGTAGTACACTGCACTTCATTTGCTTCTGGAGCTTTGGTGTTCCGTTTTCCTTTTGGTTCTGAATTTAAATAAAGATTTTCAAGATAACATCATTGTAAAAGCTAGATCCAGATTTTTTTTTTCTACTTGTTTTATTCAAGTAGGATAAGAGATACTACCTTTAGCCTAATACCCTATTAGAGTAAGTACCACATTTGGAAAACAGCAGTGCACAAGAAACCTTCAGATCTGCTTAAGGTGTTCAGGTACTTAAAGACGAGGTTTTATCTCAGGTTTAAAAACACTATTAAGTCATTTTTCTAAACAGAAACATACTGATGGATATCAAGAGTTACACTCCTTGGTAATTTATATCAAACAGATCCATGGAAAAGTTATAAAAAGTGGGGTTTCCTCCTTTGTTGTGGTATTTGTTTTAAAGTTTACAAACTTGAACTGCTGCTTTAAAAACAATACAAAATTGGAGTCTAGGTTTCCATGCCTCTCTCAATGGTCTGGAAGAATTAGTTATATGTATGATTTTCAGGATTCTTATGGTGATACAGTGTTGAAAACTGGGGGATTAGATATATTGTTTCACTAAAAATTGAAATAGTTAAACATCCAGTGTGCCCAGAGCATCTCTTCAAAGCTGCCAAAGTGCTTAAGACTTTGCATAAGCCAGACTTTGCAATTGCATGATTTCTATCATGAATCCTTCATTATCTCTGTTTTGTTTCTGTTGG
The DNA here is from genome assembly GCA_013398075.1 of Notiomystis cincta. NCBI lineage: Eukaryota > Metazoa > Chordata > Aves > Passeriformes > Notiomystidae > Notiomystis > Notiomystis cincta. The sequence continues at coordinate 35,271 of VZRX01015159.1, read as the reverse complement.
TGCTGCTGAAGTCCCTGATTATTAGAAAATCACTGCAAGTAAGGCTGGCAAGATTGACAAAACTGATTATGGACCTTGAAAATTGATACAATAACTGTNTACAGGCCACCAGATCTAGGGGAAGATGCTAATGAAATGTTTTTACTTCAGCTACAGGAAGATTCACACTCCAGGATCTGATCCTGATGGGGTTTCAACCACTCTGACACCTGCTGGGAAAGTACACTGCAAGATATAAGCAGGCCAGGAGACTCATGGAATGTGTTGAGGTCTTAATCCAGGTGATAGACAGCCAGGCAGATAGACAGCAGAGGAGAAGCTTTACCAGAATAATAAGGACTTCTGCAGGTATGTGGTCAGAAAAGGAGACCAAAACAAAAAGTAAGCAAGGCCACAATAAATAAGACAGAATAACTGTTCTGAAATAGAAAAGGCTGAGGCACTCAAGATTTTCTTTGCCTCAGTTTTCAGTGGTAAACTCTCTTCCCACATTACTGAAGCCCCTTGTACCTAATCTAAATTAACCCTTCTTTGGATTAGAGTAACTCTTCTGCAATAAGTTTTGCTTTTGTACAGAAAAAATATGCAGTTCAAATGAGTATGAGAAGTGTGGAAGGAACAGTGCAGGAAAAAGGATAGATGGTTTCATCATGCATTTTACTTTATCAGTGGCAGGATGTTTCTCATCCTTTCAGTTGCTGCTCTGGTCTAAGCCTGATAGCATCTATGTAGATTACAAGACTTCTGCCCTGTGGTGGCACAGCTTTCCCACAAGAAACCTAGGTAAAACAACTTCAGTCATTCTAAATTTCTTATACTCTACAGATAACGTTAAAATCTCCAGATTATATATCCCTTCTATATCTCTTCAGACATATTAAAATGCCCATCAAAGAAGGATGTCCTGAAACTCTTCAGTGTTACAGTGGAGAATATGACATTGTAGTAGATAATGCAGCTTTATACCACACTGTAAAACACCATCCATGTGTCCCTCTGTTTCTGAACCAGTAGCAGCAGAAATACAGACCAGCTTTTTAAAATGACTGTTAGACATGGTGGCTAATATTTAAACCCAGTATGAAGTTGCATGATTGTCATGGTAGAAGAGTGTAGCCTGACTGAGCAGAACATCAAACTGAAAAAAAGTAGACCTGCTATTGCAGTGTTGAAGTGCAGATTTAAAAGCTAGCCTTTAGGCAGTTAGACTCCTGCACTGTGTGTTCACTCATCTCCTGCTCAGATTTTGGCTAGCATGTATAGTCTTGGGTGGTCTTGTGGGGAAGGTGGGAAAAGGTGCACCACACCCTTTGGCCCACAGTTTGCCTCATGCAAATACATCCCTGGCTGTCAATCTGTGCAAACAGCTGCTCCTTTATCCCATAGAAATCTAGTTGACATTTCACATTACAAGTTACCTTCTAATGCTATCCACCCTGTGGATTGATGAATTGATATGATTTTGCATGGATATTGATAGAAGAACTGATGTATGAATATTATCATGAATTGATAAAAGAACTGGAGGAGTGGGGAATTGTTATCGAGTCTCGTTCTCCCTGCGTAGCTGCCAGTAATAAAAAAATCTCATGGCACATGGTGACTGACAGTAGATTACAGAGCCTTGAACAGCATTCCTGAACCACCCACTGCAGCTGTTCCCAGCTGAAAAGTGATATAGTTAGTACTCTTAATGAATAAGATGCATGTACTGAGTAACACCAGCAGTATACTTTAAATACCTTAGTGTGGTATTCAGGAAATCAGGAGAGGATTCAACACCTATCACTCAAAAAACATAGAGTCACTTCGCTGGACTTTCAAGGGAAAAGAATAAGGGAAACTGTGGATACTGTAAGAATGAAACTAGTCATTACAATCCAAGACTTAAAGTCTTCTTTCTCCTCCACTAGGAATTGATAAATGAATAAGTGAAAGCTGTCATTCAGCCTGCATACTGCAGAAAGTAAGTATCTAGAAAGTATAGTAAGTGTTCTTTGGAACTTCATTAAGACCGGGACGATGAGGTATTGTAACTGCAGACAATGTTGACAACATCTAAAAAGATAGGGAGCTTCATGTACCAGATAATGCTAACCCTTGCATTGAGAAATCTGGTGTTCTATCAGTGTAAACTCACAAAAATTGGTAAACCCTGCAGAAACTTGGACAGTGAGGTTCAAATATCAAAAATCTCACACCAGTCCTGGCAGAATTCTGGACTTCAATTTGGCCTGTTAGGACCAGTATGGAACACAGCATACCCTCAAACTGAAGAACTGGACACCTTAGAAATGAGATATGAAGAGGCTATTATGTTACAAAACCAAGTGACTATTACAATCAATCATGATACCTACTGGAATTTTTTGAATCACAGCAGAGATTGATCAAACTGCTGGACATCATTGGTGTGATATTTTTATGGGATTCACACCATCTGCATCTGCCATATTGCATCATATATTATATCCTATGATCATTGTATTATTGTGTTGTTTTATTAGCTTTTTTATTCTTATGCAGATATATTTGTGTGTTGCTTTTCTCTCCATGTCAAAAATATAACACATTTAACGCATTAATTGTTAAATGATTACCTGACAGTGGGAATACTATCTCCTTCCAGATATTGCATCATAGTGTATAAGAAATGTATGTATAATCAACAGAAGACCTGCAAGGACTACTCTGAAAGCTAGGTTTGTATTTGCTTGTTCACTGTCAGAGCTTCAGAGCCTGGTTAAAAGAAATAATTAGTATGCAGTCTTGAGCTGTGGCCAAATTTCAATTCTTTTTTTTTTTTTCCTTCACACATTGCTTTTAAATATCCCTAAAGAATAAAAAGGTACAGGAAAGGAGGGAGGAACAAACAGCCATTTGATTCAGAACAGAGGGATTATCAATCACAGTGACTGGAGTTTAGTTACAGAGTGAGAAGAGGACAGGCTAGAGTAATACACCTTGAGCTAGAGCATTGACAGAACATCAGCACTGATGTTTTTGTTTAGGTAACAGAATTTATTGTCTGTCTTGTTTAATGTTTCACAGGCTTTGTGTGTACATTCCCATCAAATGCACACTGAAATAATTTCTCCAATCCCAGGCTGAAGTTTCCTGGAGAAATGAAACAAAAAATTTAAAAAATGGATTTGAGTGACAGAAACCACCATTAGTGACTGTGTGGATCTGAGGTACAAAGAGGATTTACAAGATGTCTAAATTTGGAATTGACAGGCTCTGGCTCCCAGTGCCTCTGGAGGCTGTGTTTCACTCTTAGGCATATTTAGCTGGTAGTAGAGAAATTACCCATTCATCCACCAAAACCAGAAAACACACCTACAGAGGCACTGGTTGCACTGTGATACTTATCTCCTTGCTTGGTAGAGCTACATATTTCATTGATGCACATGGGGGTTTTTAGTTTGGTTTTTATGTTTGTTTGTTTTGTTGGGTTTTGTTTGTTTTTTTGTTTTTGCTTTCACATTCTGCATCAGTTCAGTGGAAAGAAAGTGTTCTGCCAACAGAGCCAGGAGAACATCTGTCTCTGTTAATGGAGACCTGTACTGAGTCTCCTTCTTTTCTCCAGTTAGACCCCAACAAGTGAATTAGCATTTCCATGTGAATGTCCATGTGTACAGTCTGGATAACCATTTTCCATCCAGAAGGAGTGTATGGAAAAATAAACCTCCTTGTGCATGCAGAAGGAAAAACTCCAGGCAATTCCAGAATCTATTTGTCAAGGAATATAGAGGAAGAAACTAAAAGAAGAGTTTGTGGTGAAGTATTGGCTGATATATGAGCAAAGAAGCTGATAATTGATCCTTGTAGTGTTTAGGCAAGTAGGACTTTATATTGCTTAAGAATACACAGGTAATGACTGTTTTATTGTACTCCTTGGGGTGAACTAAACATGTGTTTTCACTTAAGTATAAAGAGATCTAATGGAAAGTGCCTTGGATACAGTCCTGCTCTCACCAATGGTTCTCCAAGGAGTCTACAAAGATGCAGCATGAGCTGAATCTGTATGTCCACTTGCACCTGCACCCAGCATGTGTTTGTTGGCAGGGAACACCTCAGCCCAGCACTGGGTTAATTCCCCAGCACCAGCTCTGTCTACCAAAGTGGCCCCTGACCACTTGAATTACATAATCCTGCAAAATAACACTGGAGCATTTCTTTCCTCATCAGCAAGGGAATCTTCACTCCTTTATATGGTGGCTGATCTGGTTTTGGCATTCCTGCTTCCAGTCAGTTTAACCAGTTCAGCAGTTAAGTCTTCTTGTGAACTACACCAAGTAATTCCTCTGACACAAATTGCCATTGCTGAGCAGTTGCCATCTGAATTTCTCCTTCATGACAAAAACCCCTTTTGGTTTGATCAGGGGAAGTTCTCCTTGGCCACAGACTGGCTGTTTAAGAGTGTGGAAGTGTTGTACAGATGCAGCCATGAGGTATGTGCATAGTTCTGTGGAGGGGTAGAATATATTGTCTGCTATGACTTTGGATGGATGAGACAGAAAGACCCCTCAGGTGCATTCAGTCAACATGTGGAGACAGTTAAGCAGTGAAGTGTACAATAATCTAAGTGTGCTGAGTCTTACCCAACTTCTTAATGGTTCTCTCTGTGGACAGCCCTGTTTCTTCTGTAAAATCATCTCCAGAGCTGTATGTAGCTTGATTAAAGGAGGCAGGACAAGGCTCTAAAAGGAGACTCCCTCATTGGATGACATGCTTGAGATATAATGAATATTTTAATTTCTCTTTGACTAAGATACCTTTCTCTCCTGATCACTACAACCTTGCCATATCTCAGAACAGTAGATTTTCTGAATGAGCTTGGCCAAACAAATGCCTTTTTGCCTTAGGCAGCTGGAATTACTGTCTGCATATTACTGGTCTGCTCTTCCACCGAGCCCTTTCAAAGCCATTCTGTTAACCAGATGGAAGGGGCACAGTGGAGGACCACAACTCCTTGATTAGTACCTAAAACAAAATGTCATTTTTGACTTTATCATCATGGCTTATGAATAACATAATGTGATATGCCTGGTGCTGAAACAGATCAAACAGCTCACACCCCTCTGATGTTTGTTAGGAGATGTTTGTTGGCTGGTGTTTGATTTGCACCAGCCTGGAGTGACTGATAGTGCAGGGCAAGGTATTGCTGTAACAGATAGCAGATAACAGGTAGATCATAAGTCTGCATGTACCAGAATTGGGAGCATGCAAGTTTCTGACAGGGTTTTGTGACTGAACACACAATATATCCAGAGAGTGAGGAACAAATACTCCCAAGCAAGAGCTTTCACTTGTGTATCAATAAGAATACAAATTTTCAAGGGTCTTCAAAGGTCAATTTCCTATTTTCAGTGGTCAATAAGATATAAAAAGAGAGTCCAGAATAATTTTTTTCACAAATATGAAAGAACCTTGATGAAGTCAGAGACGTTGAGAGGTGGCTGTGAGGATTGATGTGGAGAGAAGAGCTCAGTTGGTGTTCTACCTCTGATGTGCCAAGAAGGGCATCAGACTCAGTATTTGCTACAGTGTCTGTCTCTCACATCATGATGTCCAGGAGACAGAAAAGAAAATGCAACCATTGTGGCCCTGAATTAACAGAGTTGGGAAGGTGTTGGTGCTTGAATCAATTAAAATTCCTGCAGAAAAGTGCTCATCCCGTAAACATCTGCCTGGCCAAGTCATCACAGTGCATTAGTGCAAATTACCTCACTTCAGGCTCCAAGTAGGCCTGACAGCAGCTGTCTACAGGGCCCTGGGGATATGTAGAGCAATAGACAGGACAGAGAGACAGATCTTCCCAGTGTGCAGTGGGAGGAGGTGAAAGAAGGGATGAGGTCACCCACGTTCTGGCCCTTTGATTTTTTTGACATATAGCCAAAAGATTCCTGAAGATAGGCCTGCCTTTGAAATCAGTCCTGAAACCAGACTGACCTGGGACCAGAGAGCCTCAGTCATTTGTACTGGGCACTTTTTGGAGGGCACCACAGGACCCATGAGGTGCACAAACCCTCGTGGAGGTTCTCCACTGAACTAAGGCATGGGCACCCAAGAAGGCATGGCAAGGACTGGTGAATGCCTGAGCCACAGCCTTGCCAGGGACAGGCTCACCACTGTGATTCCTGTGTTTGAAACTTGGGTGGAAATCTAGCATCAGCTTAAATGGGGCCAGCAGCACCAGCATTTCACTCCTTGTGTCTGACCTACAGCTGAAAGACCTGGACTGAGTCTAGGGAAGAAGAAGGTCCTAAACCTCCCTCTGACCATAGATATGTGCAAGGATTCTAGCTGGAAGGTCAGGATAATGGTGCCCAAGATGGCATATGAGCTCTGTAGCCCAGCTGTGAGGTAGAGCCAAGTCCCCAGGTCCAACATAGCGTGTACTGGGTAACACCTTCCATTCTACAAACCTCACTGTACCTCACTGCCTGTAGGGAAGAGGCAAACGTCAGGAGCTTGATACTGGAACAGATCCAGTGTTACAGGAAGAAAAAATTTAGGAAATCCTCTACAGTTGGATTGAATAAGCCATACTCAGGAACTGCCGCTGCTGTGTTGGCCATGTCTTCTGCAGGTCAATAAACTGAGACTTCATGTTGTGTTCCCAGCTGTTTCCAGTCTGTACCCCCACTCTGCACCCCAGCTTTTCCCTCCTACCACTCAGGAAGGTTTATAACATGGAGGACTATGAAGCCCTGAGGTATTGTGGTACAACATTCTTGTATAAACCAAACCTCTCTCCTATTTGACCCCAGCAAGTCAACTAAATTCTAGTGGTGTGGTTTTTTCATCTCTGCTCTCACCTCATTTCTGGCATATGTGAGGACCTTGTTCTCAGTGAGACTTCAGGACCTGTGCAGCTTTACCGAAAGGAGCTCTCTGAAGCAACTTACAAATGTACAAGGACTTCCTCTGGGTTGCACAAGTACAGGAGAATTATTTGATTTGCAGCAGAAAAACTGAGAAAGAGGCAGGAGTTGTTAAGGCTAGATGGCACAAAGAATGAAGTACCACATTTTTAACAGATGATGTTCAGTTTTTGAACTAGATTTCAAAAGATCTAGTGGTTTCTTTTGAAGACTCCAAAATCAGATGAGTTTGTTTTCCTGAGAAAATTGTAAGACAAGCACCGGTCTAAAGGCCCCGTATTAATGTACTTGGAAGCCAAAGATGAAGACAGAACTGAGGTCTAAAGTGACCACCTCTGGTTTGTAAGTCTGCAATGTGTTCACTAAGTAATAGAGGTTAATTTATTGCGCTGATAAGCAGTAGCTGGGGGACAGTCGTAGACATCTGCTCCTCTATATTTGCTTCTCTGATCAAACCTGCAGAGCTTTCTGGAGTTATGCATATGACCACAGGAAGCCCTGGCCCTTCTCTTGAAAGAACTGCACAGCAATCCTAGCAGTAATGGGATATACTCCTGCTGTGTGTATACATGGATATGGAAACATATATATGCATTTACATGTGCGTGTGTACACAAATACCCAGAGGCATAAAAGGATGAAACAAAATCAGGACATGTAGAAACTTCATGATTTCTGAAAACTGCTCTGTAAATAAGTTGTCAATCCTTTTTTTGTTAAAAAAATCCAAAAATGCTTTTGCCAGTAAGTAGTCATGATCACTGCTAACTGGGACACAAATCCCACTCTGCTTATTGCTGCTTCTTAGCTCATCACTAAAAATGGCCCAAGCAGATGAGTGCTGCTCTCTGTAGAAGGCAAATTCCAGATCTACACTGCTGGCTATAGCTTAGTGCTAGGAACGCTAATGTTTTTCATGCTTTGAAATTTGGGTGCAGTGCTAAAATTTGGGAATTGTCTTTGGTAGTCGCCTCAGCATTATCATGGAATCGTATAGTGGCATGGGTTGGAAGGGACCTTAAAGACCATCTAGTTCCAGCCCTGTCCACCATGGGCAACAATGCCACACACTAGATTAGGGTGCTCAGGGCCACATCCAAACTGGTCTTGGGATGGGGCATCCACAGCTTTTCTGGGCAGACTGTTCCAGTGTCTCACTACCCTCTGAATAAAGAATTTCTTCCTACCATCTAAATTTACACACACACA
>VZRX01015159.1:15794-26761 GCA_013398075.1 Notiomystis cincta | reverse complement strand
TGTTTTTCATGCTTTGAAATTTGGGTGCAGTGCTAAAATTTGGGAATTGTCTTTGGTAGTCGCCTCAGCATTATCATGGAATCGTATAGTGGCATGGGTTGGAAGGGACCTTAAAGACCATCTAGTTCCAGCCCTGTCCACCATGGGCAACAATGCCACACACTAGATTAGGGTGCTCAGGGCCACATCCAAACTGGTCTTGGGATGGGGCATCCACAGCTTTTCTGGGCAGACTGTTCCAGTGTCTCACTACCCTCTGAATAAAGAATTTCTTCCTACCATCTAAATTTACACACACACACACACACACACACACACTTCATTTTTATTTTTAAAGGTTGAAACAATTTCCCCTTGTCCTATCCCTCTGTACCCTTGTAAGTTGCCATTAGAAGTGTGGTCTGCTCACCTCTGACCTTTACTTTGTCCCTATACAGAAGTACATTGCAGCCCTGTCTGTCTCCATTAGATGAGTTTTTTTCTCATAGACCATTAACCTTCTTCATTTTTTATTATGGACCTGCTCTGGACCTGTGAATAGTGGCTTCTCCACCCCCTACCCTTTTTAAAAAAAGCTTATGGCAGCATGTTTGTTGGTTTTTACCACTGTAACATAAAACCTCAGTTCTCTTGTTTAAGGTATTAACTACACAATGTGAAACACCTGCATTATCTTAACCAGCAGAGATACTTTTACAGTTTCAGTGAACAGAGAATATCTTTGAGGCAAAGAAACATAGTGACATTTATATGTAGCTGCTCAGCTGGCACTGGAAGCTGTGCAAAACATTTTGCGTTTCCTCTCCATCACCTACACACTCCTTAATAAGGATGAGAGTTGATTATGCTGGTACAATTTCCCTTGGTACTAGGTACTGCCTTTTCCCTGTTTCTTCCTGTTTCTGGGTTCTGATATTCTTTTTTTTTTTTCTTTTTTTAAATACCTGGGGTTGACTACAAAACAACATTGTGTGAGCCTTCAACACGTAAAAAACTCTTGTGGGTGTCTTTGGTGGAGCTGAACCTTTCCTTACATTTAGGTCCAGAGATCAGTTAATGAAACAGCACTAAATGAGATGCTGAATCAGAAATATTATTGAGCATGAACACCCCTATATATAGAAGTATTTAAAGCTATTATATACTTTCCTCTACAGTGGTCAGATTTTACCTAAACCCATTAAACCTTTATGGCTACATTTTCTTTAGCAATAGAGTAGAAATGCCTTAGACTGTGGATTACACCTTACAGGAGGCTTTTGAAGCCACCCTGTTATTTGGATGCTGCAGTAATAGAAATTAAGATCTTCAGTTCACAACCCCTTTGCGGTTTATGATAAACATGACCAATCAGCAAATCAAAGGCTGGAATAAACCACAAACTTTTCTACAAGCTATGCTTGGAAAGTTTGCTTCAAGCAACAAATAGTTGTGAACTGCCAGTGTTAGACAAGAGATCAGTTCTTAGAAGATATGTTTCCAAAACTGGTCTGTGTGTTGGATGTAGGAGCTTACTGGCTGGAGCTGTATTTTACCTGAGCCTAACACTGACTACAAGATAGATTCTTCACTCTATTAATAGCTACATTTATTCTACTAACAGCATCTGAGGGAAAATGGGATATTTGGCTCAAATTTTAAACAGTTGGTAATTTCATTGGTATATTTGAGTATTTCTCTACCAATAGCTATACAGCAGTATTTTCACAGAAATGTCTCAGCATAAGAGAAAACTGCAACAAATTCTTGCGCAAACTAGGCATGCAGCAACACGTCTGAATCACTGAAAATGCAGGTTCAGCACAGTATGACTCCCTGCATTCTGAGATTCTTAAAGCAAAAGAAATGAAAACAAGTAGCTATTGATACAAACTAATTGCCATTGTTCTTGTATTCCCAGTGCCAATACACTGTTTAACATTAGATGTGAACACAGCAGTCAGCCAGACATGACTGAAAGTTTGGTCTCTTTTTAAAAAGATACAAAATCTACAGTATCCACACTGATATTGTAGACCTGGGTAAGCCATCTGCCAACTGTACTAACTTGAAAGTTAGCAGTTTTCACTCCCATGGCTGGTGTTTGCCTTGACAGAATAATGGTTTGATATTTTGTGCTCCCAACCTGGGGGTTTAGCACCTTGCTAGACCACATTCCTATCTTGCTGTACAGAAGAGGAGATGCAAAACACCTTCTTCTGGCAGCAACTGCACTGTGCTCTGTAAATGGGAGACAACTAAAGCCTGGAAACCTTAGGTTTGAGACCAGGTGTAGACACAACATGCATCCCAAACAGCTCTGGGCTGGTCCAGCCTCAAGGCAGGACTGGCATGTGCTCACAACCCTGGCACAGACGCTGTCACATACTGGCAGTGGAGACTTGGCAGGAAATCATGCAGACTGCCCTGAGCACTGGACTGGTAACTACTGACTCTGCATGGTGCAGAGGCTTCCAGCTTCCCTGTCAGTTCTTCGACCCTCTGGGACCTGAGTGTCCCATTTCTCAGAAATGTGTCTTCTTTTTTAAAGAGGTCCTGATTATTTTACATCAGGCCCTGGAATCTCAGCATTTCATAAAATTGTAGAATGGTTTGGGTTGGAAATACCTTAAAGATTGCCTAGTTCCAATACCCTGGCATGGGCAGGGACACCTCCCAGGTTTCCCAAAGCCTCATCCAACTTTGCCTTGAAAGTTTCCAGAAATGAGGCACCCACCACATCTCCAGGCAACCTGTTTCAGTGCCTCACCACCCTCATGGTAAAGAATTTTTTCCTAATATCTAATCTAAACTTACTCTCTCTAAATTTGAAGTCATTCTCCTTTGTCCATTCACTGCCTTCTGTTGTAAAAAGTCCCTCTCCATCTTTCCTATAGGGCCCTTTTAGGCTCTGGAAAGTTCTGTAAGATGTCGCTGGACACTTCTCTTTTCCAGGCCTGAGAAATGCAACCCTCTCAGCCTGTTTTCATAGAGAAGGTGCCCCATCCCTCTGCTCCTCTTAGTGCCTCTGCTGATCTCATTCCAACAGGCGCGATTCTTTCCCGGTTTTTTTTGTGTTGCATGAGTCCAGTGATTGTCTGGCAGTTTGCTGCTAGCTAAACTGACCTGTGTTCTTCTGCCCAACAGCTCAGAACCATGAATTTGAACCCACAGAACAGTCAGATCTTGTAGGAAGTCAGCTGGGAAGCAGCTCCAGGGGGTTGTTTCGGTCAGGGATTCATGATTCACTCCACTTTCTCTCTGTAGGCTGTGTCACAGAAAGGATTATCTTTCAGCAAGAAAAGTTATGGAAATCAGGTATGTTTTAGACTTTGGAAATAACAAGTTCTTAGAGAACATATAGTTTCAGATCCAGGACTCCTTTGTTAGAGAACTGAGTTGTTAGGAAACTGAGTAGTTTGCAAATGTTTTCACTCATTACTTGTATAAAGGCTGTGCTTTCTAGTAGAGAAGAAATGGTACTCTTTGCATGTTATTTCATTATCTGCCTCCTAAAAACACAAATGTCAACACATATTTAAATCCTTGTCTTTCAGAGGAAGAAAGACTAAAAATAATCCTGTTTAGGACTGTAGTGCTGGTTTGAACCTTTTCTTGTGCATTATGGTTTTTGGAAGAGTGTGGTTTACATGTTCAAGACATGCTACATGTTAGACTGAATTTTAAGACAAATGGAGAATATTAGATGTTGGCATTCTTGTGGGAATTTTTGGCATGCAGGAACAGGTTGTCTTCAGAGAGTAATGATGATCATCAGTCACCTTGGTATTCGTTTTTTAATATGGTCCTTCCTGAGTTGTTTTCCACCATTATCTGAACTTCTATCAACAAGATAGAGTCCTTTCTTATAGATGCTTCAGGCTGGTCTTACTCCAGGACATACCTTTCAGCTCGCCATAATTTCCATTATATTATTCAGTATGTATGTCAACCAAAAAAAAATTGATTTGACATTTTCATCTTGTTGTGTCATTCTGTTTACCCCTACAGACTGTTTTTACACCAGGGCTTTTTCTCCTTGAGTACAAGCCAGTCAGAGACCCTCCTGTCATATCACAGTAGCTGAAGAAGAAACTGAAATGTAGTGAAACACACAGTACTTTACCTGTTGAGTCTTGAAGAAACTCTTGTACTAGATCTATGTGTGCAAAGAGCAATACAGAAATGTTCCCCAAAATTCAGAGTTTGGCCCAAACAGCTCCTTCTCATTTTTGCATGAATCAACATGATTATCTAATTGCAGAGAAACACAGCACTGTTAGTCAACTTGCCTACACCAGGAATGAATGTTTTCTCTTGCTCTGAATAAATCTGATTGGTCTGCTCACCACTTGCAGAGGAAGTGGCTTTAGAGTCTGAGTGAGGGCTGCCAGTACATTTGTCCAAAATACAAAAGGAAAAGAAGGTACCCTGGCTGTTACTCATGAATCTTGTTCTGCAAGTTACAGTTGCATAGAACTGAGTGTGGTGTCAGAGACTGTAAATTACAGGTAACAAATGACACTGAATGAGGCTGATTAGAAACACCTGTTTGTATACAGACACCACTTTCTGGCAATGAGCAGCAAAAGAAGTAATAAGTTGAGTGAGGTTTGGTAGCTGTTTGCCTGTTTGTGGTACTGAATCTCCTTTTGTGCTCAGGTGCTCATGTTCCAACTTTGAATAAATATTTAGATTCTCTCTCTACTTATAAGAAAGAAAGCTGGATAGAAAGTGGCACAATATCCATGATTTTTCATATTGATACTTAGGATAGACCTGCAAGCTGCACAGTCTTTTAGAGAAAGCAGGAAATAGTATGAGTCACTTAGGAATGAGAAATACATGTTGCTTAAACCACCCATAGTCTGTCACAAAACCTGCAGTGCAGTTCTTTTCTTAATGTGAACACCAATGAAAAGGATAAGCCAAGTCAATTTTGCAATATTGCTCTGTTTTAACACAGCCATGCAAAGTGTAAAACAAATCCTTCAATCACACAATGCTACACCAGCCTTCCTCAGACAACTGTCACTTTACATAGAATTTCTTACATATTTCTTCTAGAAAAATAGAATGTTGTCATAAGAGTATTAAATTTTTGTTTCTCCTTCTAGAGTGTTTGCTATTACATGCTGCATACATTCCAGGTGGGATTTCTATTTCTCCATCTATATGAACAATAAGTTTTTTCCTAGTACTTTTCCAAAAACCTTTTGTTACAGTCAACATGATCAGTCAAATACCACTGCTGTAGATAACTTGGGGCAGTAAGAACTTAGAACTTTTGTATTACATCTTCTGAATGAAAATACCACTGCTTTCAAGTATCAAATCCCTCACTTTCCCATTTGGGAAGTCCTCAGTAAGGTAATATCCTAGTCTCAGATGAGTGGTGACAGTTTCCTATTTCAGTTTCTCTCCTATATTTTCCCTAGAAAACGAAAATTGGACCTTCACCTTTTCTTTTTTCCCCTCTTAATTATAATGTGTAGTTTCTATCTTGAAATATTCAAACAGGATAATCAATCTTACAATTGAGAAATTATATTGCTAAGGTCAATATGTGAGAGTGTGATTGCTGATCTAGTCAAGGGGATATTTACCAATTACTGCCATGGAAACCAGCACAGATCTGCAAGGACCACCTAAGGACTATAGCTGTTATTTGATTTTGGAAATTCTTTTATTTTTTTTCCCCATCATTCGAGATGGTGGGAGAAACTGTGATTGCTTCAGGGCTGCCAAAAAATTAAAGTGGAAAAAATGTAAGCAATTCCTTGGTGTCAGCCTTTGCCCTGCACATTCTATTTGCATTACTTCTGCTTGGGGTGGAAATGTCTGGTAGTGGTCATGTTGATCTGACAAGCTGGAGATTTTGCTCCTGAGTGTGAGATTGATTTAGAAATTTCTTGCAAAAAAGTCTACCTTCATCTGTTTTGCTAGTCTGGCTCTCCCTGAGGTTCCTGCCAACCCTTTCATGAGTATGAGGAAGGAGGTTTCTGATGTGAGCCTTCTTAGCCAGTAAGTTTCTTATTACACGTTACAGGTCTGTTAGGAAAAACAACTTAAGGAGAGCTAGTTTGTGAGTAGAAAATTACCATTTCCCCTTCTGTCTTTTGAGATGAGGAAAAAAGCTATGATTACTCAGCCAGGGGTGGCAGAAAGGGCACAACGCCTGAGGAAGTGAAAAGTGTTGAGGCCACAAACAGTCAGACTGAGAGAAAGAGACTCAGAACTTCTCCAAGCAGTTTCTAAACTGCTATTTCTCCAAGACCAGACCTTCAGCTGGCACAGCCTAAAGACCCAGGATCTGGTGCCTTCCTGAGGTAAGCACAGTTCCTGAGTGGGGCCACCTGGTACTCTAAGGACACAGTTTCCCTCTCAGATTGATACTGTCACCCTGAGGACCTGCAGTCCTCACACATCATCTGTAAGAAAAAGGTTTTAAAGGCAAAGTTTTTTGTGGAAAGCTCTCTTTTAGAATGTGATGAGAAACTTGCACCAAGAAAGGGAGAGTGAGATGAGCTATACCCTGGTGTGCTCACACTGCTGCAGAGAAGAGAGGCAGACTTTGGCTATGCACAGATCAGTGTCATTTTCTTTTTTAATATCAAAAATGCTGAGCTGTGCCATGCTCACATGGGCATAACAAACACTTCTCCACTCATAATGTTGAAAGAAATGTAGTCCTTTTAGCCAGAGAGGTTTCAAAGCTTACATGAGAGAAATCCTGTCATGTTTCTTCTGTTTGTTTTCCCTTACAAATTGGTGGTGTGAATTCTGTAGCTGCTCTGGCAGAAGATTTACAAAACAACAGTGAAGACACAAGGATAAGCACATCTCTGTGACAGAAGATATATTCACTGTTTGACCTTTAGTGATGTCAGCTGCCATCATTGCCTCATGGCTGATCACAGTAGCTGGACAGACTACAGGCAGTAAAATTGGTCAGAGGTCTGCCTTTCAGGCTGCTATTAACAATACAATCTAGGACAAACCATGTGTGAAATTCTCTTGTATGTGTCGTTTCCAGTTAATAATTCCTGGAAAATAAACATGTTATTTCAAGTGCTTGAATTATGTCAAGGAAGTAGTGTCTCACCTCCACTTTAAGTAATGTATTCTGAATACAGGAATTGGGAATTGCCATATATTGGAGTGCCAAATAAATGATTTATGGTCAAGAGACGCCTTTGCTGATAAGCTTTGAGGTAAAGAACCCAGACTGGCACTGGTTCCTGGCTTAGGAGGCCTCATTCCTCCTGGCACCTCATCAAACTGCCCTCTGAAAAATTCAGCTATGCTTCTCTCAAAAGCCAGGCTGGCAGCCTCTTCCTATCAGTCCTGGGGACAGGCACTGCTGGAACCTCCCTGCTCCAGTGACCCTCTCAAACGTCTGTTCCACACTTATTGATAGCAAGTCTGTACTCAATTGTTCTTAGGCCAACAGCAGGTTTTAGCTCAAAAAGTTCCTTACCCAACACAGCACTGCATAATCTGATATTTTTACAGAAAGTAATCAAGTGCCTTCAAGCCTGCTCTAAACTGGGAGAAACAACTATGCTCTTTTTGTCTTCTTTCAGAAGATCTGTGAGTCTGTCCAGAACCCTGATGTAGCACTGGGCAGTACAGGAGGTGTTAGGAATTCTTTGAGACTAGGTTTGCTTCCACCTGTAAGCTGAGGCTCCTGAGCCTCATGATGTGCCTTTCAATTTTCTAACTGCTTTTGCCTCCATTGAATTTTTCTGTCTAATCTCATATTTTAGTATCCAGGATACTCTGGGGTCTGTGAGTGGCATGAAGAAACAGTTATATCTCCATTTTGAACAAGCTGATTTCTTTCAGTGATTTAGGTCATTTAAAGAATCACCATTGAGGGTATTGACAAAAGCACATTCAATATAAATTTGTGAAAGTGTGATTTAACAAAATTTGGTGGCAAGATTCACTCTATGACCTACTATATAGATAAAGCATACATAGAAAAATTGCATTATGAAGGTTACTTGAAACAAGTTAGCTTGGATTAGAATCAGTTTAGAATGATTCACACATAGACTGAGGATGCAAAATGATAAGGATGCAAAAGGGTAAGGGAGACCGCCTGGTGAGCCATGAAATGCAATGAGGCCCCCCTTTCTTTCTAAACTCCTGGTGGAGTCTGGGTGCAGCTGAGCACAATCTTAGTCCCAGCCCCTTGGCCAGTGGTTTATGTCTAAAAGATTTGGCAGTGAATGATCTTTGACAAATCTAACATTTAGAAAGAGAAGCAATATGATTTACTAAAATTATAAGTGTGACTTGATAATAGATTCAAGATGGCAAACTCAAACCCTTGATAGAGGGTATTTAAATCAATTCAGACTCACACAATCAGAGATGTGTGTATGGATATATACATAAAAGGTACCTGCTAAGACTGACACCAAATGTGTTTGCATCTCTGTGGGTGAAGGGCTGAGCCTCAAGGAGCTGGGTACCAGCACAGTTTTCAGTTTTCAATACTGTCCTGAGTTCTCAAACCTGTAAATTGGTGAGCTCCAGGAGACCCTGTGCAAGATGCTGGTGCAGCCACTGCAGCCCAGGGGAGCTCAAAGGACCTCACTTTATTGTTCATAGGGTTGCAAACTGCTTGGCTTTAGTCATCAGTCAGTCTCCATCCTGGCCTCAATCCAGATCAGTAATTTCCCTCAAAATTTCAGTAAAAATAATATTATTCCATTTGGGCTATGATTCAGGCAAGTTATGTTCCAAGGCTTTCAGGGTTATCTCTTGGTTATCTCCTTGTCCCCTTCCTTGGTTAGGGAACAGAATTTCCTGCTATGGACCAGGATAACATGTTTCTGATAGGTTCAAGGGGAGATTCATCACTCAAGAGCAATGAATCAAGGACAAAGCCTAACAAGAATTCCTGAGATCTCAGAGCAGTCTAGAAGACAGCAGGAATGCACCACCACATGTACTAGAAGTCTCTTTTAAAAGGATGAATTTAAATGAGCTACAGATTAGCTGATCTGAAAGTAGACTGAAAAACTAAATGACAATCCTTCACACCTGGATATATATTCTGTAGTAATGGGGTATATTGGCTAACAACCTTATTCATATGAATAACCTCTGGTTTTATCCTTCTTACAGAATAAACAGAATGGAAATAAGGAAATAAAATAATTTATCATTGTAGTATAAATTCCCTGGTATTATGGATCTTCCATTCCTCACTAAGTCTTGTTCTGGAAAACAGTATCATCTCTCTTACTCAAGCACTTGAAGTAAAAAAAAATAACCCAAAGATACATCCAGATTTTAGAAGTCCTGGCCATTATCATATCCCATTTTCTTCTCCTGAGCATGGGGGAGGAAGGAAGAATCTCCATTGTTATGAGTGGGAGGTGCTGTGTTGTGATCTAAACACTGTGATCTGAGTTGAGTTCTGTGAAACTGGGAACTCTTATTTATGAGTGCCTGGGAGCTGATTTCCTGACCCTGCAAATATATCCACTAAATTATCCCAAAACTTTCATGATCCAGGAAATGCTATGGTGCATGCCTCTGCTGAATGACCACTGAGCTGGTCATCCAGAATGCTACAACAAAGAGGCCAAGAGGTGATAAGAAAACTCTGCCACAAACGAGTTATACTGGGCAGGAAAGCTGGGCAGGAAAGCTGGGCAGGAAAGCTGCTCTTTTGACACTGTCCTGGAGTGGAGTTCCACTTGAACTTTCCTGCAACACAGCTCCTGCTTGGTCTTCTGGCTGCATTATCCCAAGTCAGGTTCCTGTCCTCAGCCAAGGCAAAGGTTGATAGGAAGCACCACCACAGGCAGTGCCTCAACCTGTCCAGTTGGCTCCCGTGCTTCTCCGTGGCGCAAACACCGTAAATAAGCTCAAACAAGCGCTGACTGGCTCCAGTGCTTTTGTTAAGGTTGTGCCAGGTTTTTTGCTTTCCTAGGAAAGTTGGAACATAAAATGCCATTAAATGAGTGGAAACTTGAGAGTAGGAAGGCAAGAGCCAAACTAAGAGTTTTCACATGGATTTTATGCTTGGGAAACTCATTCTCTTTGACTTATTTCCTGGTTTTATATACACTATTTCAAGATGAACAACAGTTACTTGGGCTTTGCAGATATTCACAAGGTTTTGTTAATATAACTTTTACCTTGTGTATTTTCTTCTTCCCAAGATATTTTTTCCACCATGTTATCCAGTCCCATTGTATTAGACCATTAAAATTAGAATTATAATTTTTTTTTCAGTTTTATAAAGCACATCAACATTCTGGAGTCTGACCAGGCATCGAAGAAACAAGTGATAACAGCAGGTAGAAACTTAGATTAAAAACTGAAGTGGTAAATGTCAATGATGTCCAATTAAT
The DNA here is from genome assembly GCA_013398075.1 of Notiomystis cincta. Classification (NCBI taxonomy): domain Eukaryota; kingdom Metazoa; phylum Chordata; class Aves; order Passeriformes; family Notiomystidae; genus Notiomystis; species Notiomystis cincta. The sequence goes on along the minus strand of VZRX01015159.1, from coordinate 16,403 downwards.
TATGTTCATATTCCTGATTCTATCCTACAGCTGAGATCCTATTCTATGGCTGTGTGCTTAAGTACACTCAAGACACATTCAGGAACATGGAATGGCAGACTGTAGTTATCCTGAACAGAAGATTTATTGTTCAGAGCTACTGATCCTAAAACAGCTATCCTGAGTAGATCTTGGACAGTGCTATGTTGCACTGTGCAGAATGGATGCCTTGGCCTTCAGTCCTTAATTAGCTTGACTTCTGCACTTTGGCTTTTTCTGCCCAGAACTCTGTATCTGTTACATCCTCACTGACTTTGGCTGCCTGTAGTGAAGGTACAGCCCAAATCACAAGATTCTCCTGCTAAGATGGATAAAAAAAATCATGTCTACTCAAACTTTTCCATATATTAGCCACTGCAAACTGATTCTCCCCTTCATCCTTATCTTCCTCAGAATGATGAAAGACGGAGTCCATGGCCAGGTCTACAGTGCTAAGGTCTGAGTTCTCAGGTGATTTAAAAAAAAAAAATTAGTTAGGCATGGGAAACATAATTTGAGGTCTATTGAAAGCAAAATTCTAATCATAAGCACTGAATACTTTAAGAACTCAATCATATGATATGGTTAGTG
>VZRX01015159.1:3515-14640 GCA_013398075.1 Notiomystis cincta | reverse complement strand
AAGGCTTTCAGGGTTATCTCTTGGTTATCTCCTTGTCCCCTTCCTTGGTTAGGGAACAGAATTTCCTGCTATGGACCAGGATAACATGTTTCTGATAGGTTCAAGGGGAGATTCATCACTCAAGAGCAATGAATCAAGGACAAAGCCTAACAAGAATTCCTGAGATCTCAGAGCAGTCTAGAAGACAGCAGGAATGCACCACCACATGTACTAGAAGTCTCTTTTAAAAGGATGAATTTAAATGAGCTACAGATTAGCTGATCTGAAAGTAGACTGAAAAACTAAATGACAATCCTTCACACCTGGATATATATTCTGTAGTAATGGGGTATATTGGCTAACAACCTTATTCATATGAATAACCTCTGGTTTTATCCTTCTTACAGAATAAACAGAATGGAAATAAGGAAATAAAATAATTTATCATTGTAGTATAAATTCCCTGGTATTATGGATCTTCCATTCCTCACTAAGTCTTGTTCTGGAAAACAGTATCATCTCTCTTACTCAAGCACTTGAAGTAAAAAAAAATAACCCAAAGATACATCCAGATTTTAGAAGTCCTGGCCATTATCATATCCCATTTTCTTCTCCTGAGCATGGGGGAGGAAGGAAGAATCTCCATTGTTATGAGTGGGAGGTGCTGTGTTGTGATCTAAACACTGTGATCTGAGTTGAGTTCTGTGAAACTGGGAACTCTTATTTATGAGTGCCTGGGAGCTGATTTCCTGACCCTGCAAATATATCCACTAAATTATCCCAAAACTTTCATGATCCAGGAAATGCTATGGTGCATGCCTCTGCTGAATGACCACTGAGCTGGTCATCCAGAATGCTACAACAAAGAGGCCAAGAGGTGATAAGAAAACTCTGCCACAAACGAGTTATACTGGGCAGGAAAGCTGGGCAGGAAAGCTGGGCAGGAAAGCTGCTCTTTTGACACTGTCCTGGAGTGGAGTTCCACTTGAACTTTCCTGCAACACAGCTCCTGCTTGGTCTTCTGGCTGCATTATCCCAAGTCAGGTTCCTGTCCTCAGCCAAGGCAAAGGTTGATAGGAAGCACCACCACAGGCAGTGCCTCAACCTGTCCAGTTGGCTCCCGTGCTTCTCCGTGGCGCAAACACCGTAAATAAGCTCAAACAAGCGCTGACTGGCTCCAGTGCTTTTGTTAAGGTTGTGCCAGGTTTTTTGCTTTCCTAGGAAAGTTGGAACATAAAATGCCATTAAATGAGTGGAAACTTGAGAGTAGGAAGGCAAGAGCCAAACTAAGAGTTTTCACATGGATTTTATGCTTGGGAAACTCATTCTCTTTGACTTATTTCCTGGTTTTATATACACTATTTCAAGATGAACAACAGTTACTTGGGCTTTGCAGATATTCACAAGGTTTTGTTAATATAACTTTTACCTTGTGTATTTTCTTCTTCCCAAGATATTTTTTCCACCATGTTATCCAGTCCCATTGTATTAGACCATTAAAATTAGAATTATAATTTTTTTTTCAGTTTTATAAAGCACATCAACATTCTGGAGTCTGACCAGGCATCGAAGAAACAAGTGATAACAGCAGGTAGAAACTTAGATTAAAAACTGAAGTGGTAAATGTCAATGATGTCCAATTAATTATGTTCATATTCCTGATTCTATCCTACAGCTGAGATCCTATTCTATGGCTGTGTGCTTAAGTACACTCAAGACACATTCAGGAACATGGAATGGCAGACTGTAGTTATCCTGAACAGAAGATTTATTGTTCAGAGCTACTGATCCTAAAACAGCTATCCTGAGTAGATCTTGGACAGTGCTATGTTGCACTGTGCAGAATGGATGCCTTGGCCTTCAGTCCTTAATTAGCTTGACTTCTGCACTTTGGCTTTTTCTGCCCAGAACTCTGTATCTGTTACATCCTCACTGACTTTGGCTGCCTGTAGTGAAGGTACAGCCCAAATCACAAGATTCTCCTGCTAAGATGGATAAAAAAAATCATGTCTACTCAAACTTTTCCATATATTAGCCACTGCAAACTGATTCTCCCCTTCATCCTTATCTTCCTCAGAATGATGAAAGACGGAGTCCATGGCCAGGTCTACAGTGCTAAGGTCTGAGTTCTCAGGTGATTTAAAAAAAAAAAATTAGTTAGGCATGGGAAACATAATTTGAGGTCTATTGAAAGCAAAATTCTAATCATAAGCACTGAATACTTTAAGAACTCAATCATATGATATGGTTAGTGAGTAGAACATCATGTTTTCACTGTTTTCCCTTTCCCCTCTGAAGCTGTCCTGGTTCCATGCAGGCCATGATGCTTCTTGTCTGGCTGAGAGTTTTGAACTTAGAAGACAGCAAATATTCTTGTGCTCACAATGTTTAAATCATCTTAGGTCAAGAAAAGGCCTGAAGAAAAAAAACCTGTGGTCTTCAAGAGGATGTGCAAAACAAGTTATACAAATGGAAACTGAGAGCATAAATTCATCTCTGGGGATTCCAGTTGATAAAATATCCTTCACTGGGCTCTATATGTTATTGATTCCTTTGTTTCAATTACATATAAATTATTCTGATTTTGGTGTAACTTGGTTATCATTTATTGCTCTTGGTCACATGACTTATGAGATAACTTTCAGGTTTGTGACTGTTCACTTCACAAATCTCTTGCTCTCAAGATCAGTCAGCCCCCAGTGTGCAGCGTACCATGCAGCAATAGCCTTTTGGTGACACAATCCCTTTTTGGACTTTCAAGCAATTGCAGGTTTTTCTTGCAAGGAACAACTCTATTATCACTTATTTCTACAGTCAAAACTGTAGTGAAGCTCACTTGAAAGCAGAATCTTTCTGCACATCTGAAGGCAGGAGTTGCAATCGCTACCTCTTCCAAGTGGGATGAGCAGGCGACTCTTTGTTTCATGGAATTGCCTGGGTTTATGCTGTGGTCCAGGGATTTCCACATCTCTAGGGGCGTGCCATACATACAGACCAAAATGGGATAATGTAACTGTTTGGGTTATCCCTGCCTTAGGCATAGGCAAACCCATCTGTGGGATGCCTTTTCCTTAAGACCCTGGGTGCACCTGGTGGGTATTGCTGGAGTATGGGGAAGTCCAGTGTGTACCTCAGGGGGTTTCATTTTGGGTGAGAACAGCCAATGAATTAAACTGTGTGATGTTATTTGCTATATGCATATATATACACATACATCCTGTACATTATAATTTCTATGGCTGCTGTACACCCTCCATCAGACTGGGTGCCTCACAGGATCCACCTCCACAGCTCCAGATTTTCGATGGCTGCATTAGTGAAGAATGAACTGTGATGAAACTCAGTGAGCGGAGCGGTGATGGAATCAGAATCGTCCACAGCATGCAACACCATCTCTCCTGCCTGATTGGTATGACAGTCCAGGGTCATAAACAAATAATAAATAATGAACAAATAATAAATTAATTCGACAGACTCTTATAGGGAGGCTCCATAGGCTTAAGGAATGATAGCAGTGGGCATATCAATCAAAAGACAGGAAAGGTGATGGAGTGCTGGGGAGCATAGGACCTGGCATGACAAAAATGGTATGGGATAAGAGGTGGATCCTCGCCTGGTTTTTGCTGGGATAGAGTTAATTTTTGTCTTATTAGCTGGTACGGTGCTGCGTTTTGGATTCAGTAGGAGAATAGCGTTGGTAACACAATGATGTTTTAGCTGTTGCTAAGTAGTTCTTGCTCTAAATCAAAGACTTCTCAGTTTCCCATGCTCTGCCACATGAGCAGGTGCACAAGAAACTGGGAGGGGACACAGCCGGGACAGCTGATGCGAACAGGACAAAGGGATTTTCCATCGCAGAGAGTGTCACGTTCAGTGGATAAAGTGTGGAGGGAACTGGCCAGGTGTCACCAGTCACTGCTCAGGGACGCGCTGGCCACCGACCAGCAGGTGGTGTGCGACAGCATTGTGCATCACTTGTTTTTCTTCAGTTGTATCCTTTTTACTCCCTGCTATTTATTACTGTTGTTGTTGCTGCTGCTACTGTTATTATTATTGTTCTCGTTGTTATCTTTACTTTGTTTCAATTATTAAACTGCTCTTACCTCAATCCACAAGTTTTGCCTCTTTCTTCCAATCCTTTTTCCCATCCCACCATGGGGAGGGGTGTGAGTGAACAGCTGCATGGTACCGAGTGCCGGCTGGGGTTAACCCATTACACCTGGTTGGCACGGGCTGCACCTGCTTAACTGAAATTATCTCATTATGTCCTGAAAGATCAAGTGCATGCTGCAGACATGTTGTTGGTTCATCAGTGAACCAGTGTAGGCAGACAGAGGCAGAGGCTTGCAGAAAATGCACTGGGAAAATAAGTTCCTTTGACTGTAGCAAAGGCAAAGTGAAAGAGAACATTCAGAGTATCCTGAAATACTGTAAGTAGGTTTAGTTAAATTATATGCATATTCAGCCCTCCAGAATTAGTAAGAAAATTTGCAGTGTAAACTCTNTTTTGCTGGGATAGAGTTAATTTTTGTCTTATTAGCTGGTACGGTGCTGCGTTTTGGATTCAGTAGGAGAATAGCGTTGGTAACACAATGATGTTTTAGCTGTTGCTAAGTAGTTCTTGCTCTAAATCAAAGACTTCTCAGTTTCCCATGCTCTGCCACATGAGCAGGTGCACAAGAAACTGGGAGGGGACACAGCCGGGACAGCTGATGCGAACAGGACAAAGGGATTTTCCATCGCAGAGAGTGTCACGTTCAGTGGATAAAGTGTGGAGGGAACTGGCCAGGTGTCACCAGTCACTGCTCAGGGACGCGCTGGCCACCGACCAGCAGGTGGTGTGCGACAGCATTGTGCATCACTTGTTTTTCTTCAGTTGTATCCTTTTTACTCCCTGCTATTTATTACTGTTGTTGTTGCTGCTGCTACTGTTATTATTATTGTTCTCGTTGTTATCTTTACTTTGTTTCAATTATTAAACTGCTCTTACCTCAATCCACAAGTTTTGCCTCTTTCTTCCAATCCTTTTTCCCATCCCACCATGGGGAGGGGTGTGAGTGAACAGCTGCATGGTACCGAGTGCCGGCTGGGGTTAACCCATTACACCTGGTTGGCACGGGCTGCACCTGCTTAACTGAAATTATCTCATTATGTCCTGAAAGATCAAGTGCATGCTGCAGACATGTTGTTGGTTCATCAGTGAACCAGTGTAGGCAGACAGAGGCAGAGGCTTGCAGAAAATGCACTGGGAAAATAAGTTCCTTTGACTGTAGCAAAGGCAAAGTGAAAGAGAACATTCAGAGTATCCTGAAATACTGTAAGTAGGTTTAGTTAAATTATATGCATATTCAGCCCTCCAGAATTAGTAAGAAAATTTGCAGTGTAAACTCTGACTTCTAGAAATATTCAGGGAAAAAAATCCCAGGAAACAAGAAAATCTGGGGGAATAAAAAGGGCAAATAATCCAGGAATGCAACAATTAGTACTAGTAATCCGTAAAAATGCATATAAAAGCATCCACTCAGTCATTATTGCAGTATAAACATTTATCCCTAGAACATGCCATACTGTTTCAAATACTCATTCAAAGCCATCCAGAGAACTTTGAATGCTAAATTAGGTCACTTTCAGCCAGTGTAGGGGATAAAACCCTCATCACTGGTATCTGGGTGACAGGATACATGGCATGAACAGTTGCATGGAATTCAACAATTTTTTCAACAATAACACAAAAAATAAGTCATTCAAATAACTTTCTCTTCTTCGAATCGCATCTCCATGCCCCAGTTCTGTAAAATGCATAATTGCTGCTTAAATCCGACCCACATACTAAGACTCGGCTTTAATCTGTGCAAAAGCCTCCCTGGGAAAGACAGACCAAAAAGCCCTGCTGAAGCTGCTCTGAGCAGAAGCAGGTGCTGAGTCAGTGGTGGTGATTCTCTTTTCACCCTTTGTTTCTCCTGCCTCCTTCTGCCCTGGCGATGCTGTGTGGGGTTCACAGCCTGTGAGGTTCAGAGGATAGCTCTTTTTGAAAACACTCCTGACAGAGGCTTTCAGATGCTATTGCTAGAGGACATGTGAAAATGCTATTCATGCAAATAATTAGCCTTGTGCTTCCTGAAGCCTTCTCTCACAGCTGGCCTCTGGGGGGAGCAGAGGGGCATGAATATGAAATAGTTGAAAGAAGTATTGAGTCAACTATAATAACGTGACTAATTTTACATGGGAGATCATTTCTTTCACAGCTCTCATGTATTTCAGAGAATACTACCATTTGGCTTCCAGTGGCTTTGGGAATATTTTATTCTCAACTTTCTAATATTATCCTGGATCTCATCCAGATGAAGAAATGTCTTTCCTTAGTGAAGACATGGGAACATGCATTTGCACCTATACTGCTTGTTTCACAGCCAGTTAGACTGGCTGCATGACATGACATAGGAAAAATAATGAAAATTAGATAATCTAAGTAAGATAACTTATGCAGAAATCCAGCATCAACATTGTTTTTCATTGGAGAGACATAGCAGACCAGACTCAGTTATTGCCAAGAAATGAAAAATATCTGTGAGCTTTCCCTGGCCTATCCAAGGCCTTGCATTGCATTGACAACAATGACAACAGCAAACAAGCATGTTTGTCAGGCACTTGTTAATGCATGTAGAAATGACTGCTGTATCATCCCATGTTAGGAAAGTATGGATAACTCACTTAAAAGGTTTTCCAACAATAGCACTGAACTGGGAGAAAGAATGTGGTAAATTGCAAACCTGAGATTCTGGATTATTAAGTACAATCATAGATGTGGCAAATACATGGATTTGTTCACTATCACCTGGCTAGGTAATATATATGTTTTCTCAAGATGTTATGCTTCTAATTGCAGAGTATCTGAATGCTGTACAAGGGTAACAAATTTTATCACTCTTTGCAGAGCTCTGAGGGGTGGTAGTTGTGTTTCAAATTTTAGAGTAGTTGCCTAAAGATCCATTTCATCTGATGATACATTATTCTTCATTCTTTGCTCTTCTTGAGTGAAAAGCCCCAAAGAGACACAGATTTCCGGTTAAATTTAGTCCTGAGATACTTTCCCATTTTCTTAAATTAAAAGTTCCCCGATCCTTTTCCGACCCACTCTTACTTAGATTGTGAGCTCAGTGAACTCAGAGTGATCAATAATGAGCTAGAGCTGACCTCTGCACTTCATGAATATGAATTTTATCTTGCATTTATTCAATTATGACCCAGATCCTTGAAAAAAAATTAGAGTCTTGTACACAAATAACTGAACTTTTAAACATATTTCAAAAGTCCTAGGATGAAGTTTTTTATGTCACTTCCATCTGGAGTCTCACTGAAATCTGAAATTTCATAGAAATACAAGATCAGTATTCTACCAAGAAAAAAAAAAAAAAGGAGATAATTATTATGTGCAGTTGAAAAAAAAGAATCTTGAATGGGTAAAAGTGACACCTGACCTTACAAGAGATCCAGTTTTCACTGCTTACCTAGACCTGCCAGTGTAATCTAAAACACTCCTGTGAAATCATCAGATGGAAGATTTATACCTAGTTGGGGTTCACTTAAACTGACTGAAGAAAATCAAAGTTTGCGAGAACTTCTGTAGGAGCTCTGGTTCTTCCTGGTACCAGTGTCCTGGTTTCTGTGTGACTGAAGCAGCCCCAGTCATGTACCATCCTAATTAGGCAACTCTCAGCCGCCACCAACCCCACTGCAGTTCCCTGGGAAGCTGCCACGGGCCATGCTGGTCTAGCAGAGGATGCTGTCTGTCCTGAACAGCTTTGGCAAAAACCGACGGCTTAGCAAGCAGGCAAGAAGCCCGTGTGACAAGAACTTGGCAAGAGAACACGCCCCAAAAGGCAGACACAGCACTGTGCTGCGAGGAGCAGAGATGCAGTTAACAAAGGCTGCCCCCTCTTGATGGCAGCATGAATGCACATTGCTGTCGATGGTGGTTTTACTACAAAATGATAAAAAATTGGGAGTGCTGGCCCCTGTACCGACAGCGTGACTCCTCTCTGGAAGGGATAATTATGCATGGGCTGTTTACAGCTGGAAAAACAGTTAAGTAATATCCATGCCACTAGCAGAAAAGCCTAGATGAAGCTGGCTTCCCCTGCAAAAGCATGCAGTAATTACTCAGATCCACATACACTTTCTTCCTCGCAGCAGGGCATGAAAGGACTAGGTGGCTAGAAGCCACATTTACCTTCTTCAGCTGCTTTCTCTTCAGCTGCCTATGCAGTTCCAGCAGTGCAATGGGGTTTGATGGAATTACAGTGATGTAAATTTGACAAGGTGTTCCCAATGTCTGTTGGGATGCAGATGATTTTTTGTGTTTTCCAGATTTCCAAGGCATTTAATAGGGCAGGTATCAATCCCAGAAGAAGGTATCTTTAGTTCTGTAGAATAATGCACTACCTCCACTAGTCTGATCTGTTCCATACTCAAGCTATCTGAACTGTCATGCTTCTCTCTTGCATTGTTCTTAACCGCATGACAGATCACACTGCATTTGCCCAAAATGTAGCAGCACATGCACATCTCCTTGGCATCTCTTGGCATCTGTCTCTGGCTTATCATTTTATGTCTGTTGGTTGTCATTCAGAGCTCTTTCTCATTTAAATGCATGTGTACTCACCAGGAGCTACTCACCAAAACTTGCCTGGAGTGTGATTCTAAAGATGGGAATGGTTGGATGGGATACCCTTCCAAACAGATTGTTGGCCATATTACTATGAGGAAAATCTCACTAGGAAAAACTCATCTTTGGTTATTCTGCATGACTTCTCCTTTAATGCAATTTTTAGCTGTCATTTTCAAACGTTTTTGCACCTTTTCCTGTAACATCCCATCTTTGATGTTTTCCCCTGAGCACTAAATCTTGTGAAGCTCTCACAACATCTGAACTTCTCTGTTACATCATTGAAGTACCTGCTGTAAAGAAGCCATTCTTAATTAAATCTTGCATTTCCACGTCATCCAGCTGTTTATGCAGCTGTAACAATTCTTTGACATACTGTAGTTTTCTAGGTGGATTCTAGAGTCTGGGTTTTTAAACTAATAGTATGTTGGATCCTTCCTAAATTCACAAAGGTCTCTGACAAACAGGGAGACCTTGTAAACTTGTAACCTTCCTTAAGCCATTCCTCCCACATAGCACTTTCAGATGTGTTTTTTTTTATTCAGACTACCTTCCCAATTTTAAAAACTCATGATTAGGATTTTTAATGAATTATTCACTTATTTTGATAGAAAATCTTAATCTGAATATTCTTTTTATTGCAAACAATATTTTCACTGATTTTTTCCCCCCATGATGCTTACAATACTCTGAACTGGAAAAAATATTCTAGCAGAAAATGAACTACCAGGAACAGATTTTGGATAAAAGAGGAAAGGATCTATTGTTTTGTGAAAATTTCTTCTTGAAAACAGAATGTAAAAATAAAGACAGTTGCTTTTCCATAAAGAAAGGCAACTTTCACCATCTGAGCTAAATTACAATCTTCAGTTTGGAAAATATTCTTCATTCTATGTTTTTTAAATCAATTCACAACATCATAAAGCTTCCCTAATGTAATGACACTCTCTCCAATATTTTAGTCAGTCAAATGGCCAAATTCCACTTAAATTAATTGCAGCTCAAAACCAACCAAATACAGTACTTTTTTTCTACGTGTGATTACACTATGGGACTCAGGTGATAATTGACTGCAAGAAAATACAAAATTTCGAAAGAATTTTCCAACCTTAGGTACTGTTGAACTTGAAAAAACTGTTCTAAATATTTCTGCTATGCTTGAAGTCATCTGGAATGCTACTATAGTGTTTCCAAAAGATTTTCTCTCTGAAATTGACTCACTTTAATAATAAAGATCTAATTGTAATTATAACATTGTGACCCATTCTAATTCTGCAAAGGATCTTTAAAAGAACCTGTCCCCATTGTACTGGGTGGCACTGGGTAACAAGTACCACAGGGTAAAATTCCCAACAAAGCAGCTCCAGGACTGTTGCTATTCCCTTCTCAGCAGAATTGGAACTGTGAACATCCTCCCCTGTGCCCACCTGTGCTTCCTTCCTCAGAGGAAGCCCAAGGTTGCAGAGTATTCCCTGGCCCTGGGAGGAGGCAGGTGCAGGCTGCCTCAGTGGAAACATCTTCATCAAAGAAGTGATGTCAGAAGCTGACTGAGGTGGGTAAGCCAGGTCACAGAGAGCTCACAAACTGCTGCTGGCTGAACCTCAGCAAAGGGCAACAGAGCCTGGGCAGAGAAAAGCTGCCTCTTTGCCCTGCAACCTGGCAGCTGCTCCAAGGCCATCTCTGCTGAAAGCCTGGCCAGCTGTACACCGTGTTTCCCTGGAGCAGACACAAACCCTGTAACCCAGTTCTCACAGCTACGGCTGCTGGCAATCGAGGACTGACCGGCTGTGGTCAGAGAGCCAGATCCCATCCCTGCTGCAGTCTCTGCATCTTTCAAAAAATGGCCTAGGGACCGAAAGGTTCTCAGGAAAGCTGACCTCTGATGAAGGCCTAGGAGGCCTTTTAGGAAGCAGAGGAACAAACTTTCATGGCTGGAACAAGCAGGTCCTAGTGGATTGCTGCCCTGCTCCCTGGGTTTGGGAAAGAAAGCGCAGTGGAGAGTGGCCAGCAGTGCCAATGTCAGCTGTGTGGAGCCAAGGAAGGAGGTTTCAATGCCTCCTCCTCTGCTATGGGGAAAGGGAAAATTTAGTGTGAGGGTCAGCCTGGAGTGGCTGAGGACAGGGCTTTCCCTAACGTTGCAGGGGTGAAGAGGAGGGAGATGGGATTCTGATTGCAGCCGGGTGACACTGGACTTGCAGACGAGCGTGGTGAGCGTACTGGGTCTGGTTGGGATGGAGCCACCTTTCCCAGCAGCAGCCACTACAGAGCTGTTCTTTGCACTTGAAGCTATGATGGTGTTGATAGCACATCAGTGTTTTGGCATGCTGTACAGGGCTCACACAGCATCAAGGCTGTTTATTCACACTCCATCTGATGGCCAGTAGGCTGGAGGTGGGCAAGAGTACACATAGTACTGGAGGGGAGTACACATAGCCAGGACAGCTAACTCAAACTAAGCAAAGGGGATATTTCACTCTATAT
>VZRX01015157.1:0-13015 GCA_013398075.1 Notiomystis cincta | reverse complement strand
GGAAAAAATTTCTCTAAAACAAATGTCGACACCCCCCAGTCCAGTCTGTCTGTGCTGTCAGCGGGAAGGAGGGAGGGACTGAGGGGAGAAGGTGTTTGAAGGGCTTATTTTACTTCTCATTATCCTCCTCTGATCCTGTTAGTAATAAATTCACTTTGCAACTTAAGTTGAGCCTGCTTAGCCCTTGAATGGTTTTCTTCTGATTCTTATCTCACTCATGAAACATTCATGAATTGTTTTTTGCCTCTTTTCCCTCCTCTGCCCAGCTGTGGCAGGGGAGGCTGAGCCAGGGACTCCAGTGGGTGCCTGGCGTTGGGCCAGTGTCAAAGCCCGACACCTGTGCACCCATTTGGGACATTCACAGGGGCCCTGTGCTGGGTGGCTGCAGGCTGCACCACCAGTGTGGGGCAGCAGGATACCCCATGGCTGAGGACTGGGGTGAAAGCTGCATGCAGGCAAGCCAGCACTCTGACCTGGCCTCACCCCGTGTCTCTGCACCCCACTCTGCCCCATCTGCCCATCAAATTCCATTTCCAGCTACTGCTCTGCATGGGAGTCTCAGTGCTGCGTGCACGTACTGGGGAGAGCTGGGTGCCAGCCCACACACAGGGGAATCTGGGGTGTTGGGGTGGTCCAAAGTCCAGGCTGGATGTTGGGGGAACCAGGAGAAAGACCTGGGACTCTGGGGGGAGCTACTGGGCAGAGTGGGTGGCTAAAGCCTGGTCCTGAAGGTGTACCTGTTGTACATATGCAGGGATACATGTACTTCCCACTGACTGGCTGTCACTTGATTAGCTGGGTTGTGGAACAGGATAAGGACCCTTTCTGATGGTCACAGTCACAGGATGTTATCTGAACATTAAACTTTATTTTATCATCTCCTTATAAAAGGGAACAAATCTAACAAGGGCCAAATGCCCTTTGCACTGATCTAACACTTCACCTCACTAATCCATCGTATCAGCAACTCATGAAGTTTCCAACTCATAAATTACTTCATTCAGAACACACAGTTCCTAACTCCTGTTCCTGGGCACCACAGGGAGAGGTGCAAAGGCTGTGAAAGACAATGCTGCCTGGGACCTGCAGGGCTGCTGGGGCAAGAGACTGCTGGATGGGACAGAGACTTTGGGGCCGAAAGCACACAGTGCCCTGAGAAAGTGTCAGGGCCTGTCTGCCATCCTCTTCCTCTCGCAGTGTGCCTCTCCTTCCCCAGCCTTCCTCAGCCTTTGCTGGTTTCCCACATTCCCTGCTGGGCTCTGGGCTGCACCCAGAGAGTGCATAGACCTGACACTCTCCAGGATACGCTTGTAGTGACTGAGCACAACTGGTTGATGTGCCTTCTGGTCCAGCTTTTAGTCAAAAGTCACCCTGCATCCTCCTCCCCATCCCTGCACCCTCATCGTCACGCCTGCGTTGCGCACAGAGCCCTCAGCTCATCCCCACTGATCCTTGGCACTGCCCTGGTCATACTGGCCTCATTCTCCTGCTTCCCCTTCCCAAACACCCACTGTGGCTCTCACCAGCACCATGAGCACCCAAAGACTTCTCTGAGTGCTCTGAGAGGCCTCGGGACCCCAGTGGAAGTGGAGGGTGAGACTGGGAGCCCTGCACAGCAGGGCACGAGGCCACTGAGAACCACAGTGGCTCAGGACTCAGGATAAGACTTAATTTCTGTCATTTCATTACCCTCACAGCTACCAGTTCCCTGGCTCCTGGTTTCTCCTACCAAGGCAGTCAGTATGACAGAGGATGATGCAAGCATTGTGTTTGCCTAATGGGGAAACTGAAAGCAAAACTGGAGTTTACAAGAAATCAGCACTGGAGGTGCCACTCACTCTGCATCACAATCTGTGTTTATCAGCTGTCCTATCTATCCCACATCCTATCTCTGACCTTGACAGGATACTGCCCTTTTATTGCCCTTTCATTTGCCTTTCCTTCTTGCCTGGTACATTCAGCCTGGGCTGTTTACCTCCAGCCTGCAATGCCCTGTTATGCAATAGCCTTACTTAGAGGTTTTCCTATTGCTGTTGAGGCAGGTTTGCTTCCTTGATCTTCCAAATACCTGAACCACTTGAAGATCACCTGCAAACATACCTTGCCCAGGCCTCATGACTCTCTGAACTTCTGTACATCCCCTGCAGTGACCAGAGGGTGCTTTGGGACAGAAAAGGGCGGGATGGAAACTTAGACCCAGCCCTTAACCAGTAGACATGGGGCTAAAGACCTCCAGGCTGGCTGATGCCAGTGGGCAGCCCCACACAACCCCTTCTGCATCCGTATTTTGCCTATCCCTGTGTCCATCCCTGTTCCAGTCCCCATGCCTATCCCCATGCCTGCCTCCAATCCCTCCCCCCTGCCCTCACCCTTGCTTCCATCCCCATCCCTGTCCCAGTTCCCATTCACCTGCACATCCCCCATCCCTGATCCTTGTCCGCATCCCCACCCCAGGTCCCATTCCCATCCCAACACAACCTACAGCCTCTTCCTGTCTCGATCCCCAGCCCTGTCCCCAGCCCTGTTCTTACCCCTGTCCCTGTCGCCACCCCCGTCCCCGTTCCCGGATCCATCCTCTTCCTTGTCCTTTACCAGTCCTTCCCTCAGATACCGCCCAGGGCTTTCCCGGAAAGCCGTGGAGGAGCAGAAAAAGAAAAGCCTCTGAGTCACTGGCACGGCGTGATTCGCTGCCACCGCTGCATCCCGAGCTGCATCCCGATGAGCCACCGCGTCCTCTCCGTTCTCGCCCTGCCTGTAGGGGTGTCCGTGGCCGCGGCGGGCTTCCAGGTGGGAGTTCGTGCTGGGACACGCGCGGGGGAAACTCGGCTCCGGGGAAGTCTGCTTGGGAGCACGCCTGGAGGTCCCGGTGTTCGGCGAGGGACAGGAATGGGAGCCTCACCGGAGGGCTGGAACACGATAGGGGAGCTGCAGCCCTTGTTAGGGGTGGGACAGGCGTGGAAGATCCATCTGCGGGGGGAGGTCTCCGCAACAGGAGGATGCCCTGCTCCGGCGGGTACCGAGACGGGACCCTCTGCCGAGGGAGGTGAGGGAAGGGATGCTCCAGGGTTATCCGTGTGCCCGGGAGGGATGTGCATGGACATTCCTTCCCTGGTGCAGAGGGCACGCATGTGGAAATCCCTCCCTTTCTTCCCGGGGACTTGGAGGGAAATTGGGGCAGGGGAAGCATGGGGACCCTGCCTGAGGGGTGGCTTGCCCCAGTCTCAGACCGTGCAGTGTGCGGGAGAGCAGGCAGTGCTTAGAACTGCAGGGGGCATGTGCAGGGCTCTGGCTGAGACCGAGCCCGCCGAGGGCTATGCCCATGCCAGCGAGCTTCCCTGTGGTGCTACATGTGTGCTGAGCACAGCACAGGTGCCCAGAGCACACAGGCAGATGTGCCCTGGATGGACACATCTCACCTGCCAGTGCTACAGCAGGGGGCCGCTCATGTTGCTGCCAGTCCAGGGCTCCCACCTTTTGCTTTTCCTCTTCACCTCTCCCCTTTGCTTGGTTTACCTCAGCTTTTGGCCCTCCTTTCATGGCCCAGATAGCAGCAACCTTATGCATCACGCCTTTTAAAAATGAGTGCTGAAGCAATCGCAGGACTCCAGAAACACTGTGCAGTGCCACCATCCACAGGCTGACATGCCTTTTTGTTCTTTCCCAAGATCTTGTGCCAGGAAGGTGAGCAGCCTGGGGAGAAAAAGGCCAGTGAGAAAGAGGTAAAGGCAAGCAACAGCAGGTTGTGGCTGAGCTACCCAGGGCAAGGCGGACAGAATCTCAAGGTGAGTGCCAGCACCCCGTGGGCATCAGGGGTTGTGGGCAGGGGGCTCAGGCTGTAAGGGCTGTGTACAAGCAGCCCCCAGGGACACATCTGCTCATCCCCAGCCGTGCAACCTGACTGGCTGGTGGGAGAATGATCTGGGCTCCAGGATGCAAGTGTTCAAGGTTGGCAACGACGGAACCTTCTCTGGCGAGTACCACACCGCCGTGTCAAGTGCCAAGAAAGCCATCCAGCCATCCCCACTGATTGGCTCCCAGCACCTGGATGAGGATGGACAGTGCACCTTCGGCTTCACTGTCAACTGGAAGAAGTTCTCAGGTCTGTAGCTGCAGGATGGCTGTTGTTGGATGGCGTGGTGGGATGGAGAGGGGAGCACAGGCAGGTCCCAGTGCCCATCCCAATCCCTCTGTTCTCTCTCCTGTCCCCTGTCTCTCCTTTCCTGGTCTCTCCCCACTCTGGGTGGTGCCTGCAGAGAGCAGTGGTGCTCCCAAAACAAGGTGTGGAGGGTTGCTTTGGCAACAACTCTGCCACACAGAATTTCCCTGCAAATACCGGCATCCACTCGGGCTCCATGAGCATTAAAGCCACTGGTGCTTGTGAAGCTCCAGAATCAGCTGGGGTCCTGTTGGGGCGCTAACAGCCCCTTCTGCTTTAGACTCCACAGCCGTCTTTGTGGGCCAGTGCTTCAGTGGGGATGATGGCAAGGATGTCCTGCACACCTCCTGGTTGCTGCGGGAGAAAGTCGACTCCGAGTCAGATGACTGGAAAGCCACCAGGTGAGCCAAGGTACCCCAAATCCATCGGGGATGCCCACCCCGCTGCCAGCTGGGCACCGATAGGCTCCTGCTTCCCCACAGGGCCGGCCACAACACCTTCACTCGAATGGGCTGAGAGGAGGGAGAAGCATCTCGTTCCAGCCACGCCTGGGAGACAGGATTCCCCTCGGCAGGATCAGTGTGCACCAGCATGCCCTCATATTGCCAGCTCTGGAGGAGGATGTCTCAAAGAACACCCAATGAAATTAGACATATTTAAACATAACCCTGTGCAGTCTGTGGATATGTCCTGAAAAAGCTGGGCTAAAACACAGTGGAGGGTGGGCGTGGGCTGAAACTCTCCTTCCCTTCTTCTGCGAAGAGACTGGTCCCAGGAAAGCCCCTTTTCCAGCCCAAACAGGACGATGCATCCCCAAAGTGCATCTTGTTACACTGAGTGTGACCAGCACTCATTCTTTCCTGCTGAAAGCCTGGTGAATGTGGTGGGAGGGTAGGCTGGGGATCTCTTCTGCATCCCAAAATCCTGGCTGAGAGGCCCCTGGCTTGGACGCTGCACTCAAGCAGGCAGGTGAGGGGTCTTGGCCGTGTCCACACTCCTGAAAAGTGCCAAGGGCTGCTCTGTACCAGCCGTACAGGGACAGTAGCTGCAGCACACTTAGCCCGAAACTCTTCCTAGGAAACCTGTAATTTACTGGAAAGCCTATGAACAGCAAATGCAGCCTCAAATCTCTGCCAGTGGACTGTGTGACTTAGCAAAATGGGCAGTGCCTGTGCTGCTTTGAGCACCCCTCGAAGCCAAAGCAAATGATTTCCAGGAAATCAGCTCTGGGTCTGAATCAGAAATTTATTCCTTGTGTCTTCTGTTCTCAAAATAAGCTGGGACTGTACTGCATGCCCTGAGCTGGCAAACTGCCTGGGATTTGACAAACTGAAAAGTAGGACTGAGCTGCTGGGGCTGCCACCCCCACTGCTCCCTTGGCTTTTCTGCCACAAGTGCTGTGGTTGGGAGAGCTTTGCTAACAGCACCTGTGGCTTTAGCAAGTTTGCCTGCTCTGTGTTTTGCCTGCCTTGTTGCAAACTCACATGTGGTTTGCTTCTCGCCTTTCTCCCCGGGGTTCATCTTCCGCTTCTGGAGCAGCGCTGCCGTTCCTTTCTCGGTGCCTCGCTGGCATTTCTCCAGCTTTTTCAGTTCCCTGACAGCATTTCTGACCAGAATGCCTTTCCACCAGCCCTCTGCCATGTATATATGTGTTTGCACAGCCTTTCATATGCTTTTAGAGGAGGCTGAGGCCTGGGAAAGTGAGGGGCAGATGGACCACCGGACTCTGCTCTCACCTGAAGCATGACCAGCTAAGCAGTGAAGCACCCCACTAAGCCTTCAGCCTCACTGCATGCATCCACATGACCTTGTTACTGCCTTCATGCCAGCATTTCCCCCGGCCAGGGCTCTCCAGAGGCTGTGCAGCATTCCCAGGGTGCTTCAGCAAGGCAGCAGTGCTGACCACAGTTGGAGCATCCTGCAAACCCCAGCAGGCAGCAGCAGTGCTGGTGAGAAATGTGGCAGGCGTGAGCTGGCAGAGCTATTTCCGAGGGCGGTCCCTGTGTGAGGGCACCCAGCTACGCTGCAGCGCATCCCTGGCACACCTTGGATTTGGGGTGACAGCTGACAGCACATGGTGTGCCAAGGGTGCCTGCAGGCATCTGGGAGTGGTTAAGGATGGGGATGTTTCCCCATGGGTATTTGGCATCCCGCAGCTCTGGGTTTTATCCAGCTGCAAAGCCGCTCCCGGTGCTGGTCTGCAAACGCAGCACCCTTTGTTTCCTTCTGGCATGGCCTCATCAGCAAGGCAAACGTGAGCAGGGCTTCCCCTTCAGTCCCACTGCACACCTCTCTCTGGGAGGAAAACCCACTCCTTCTGCTGCATGGAGAGCTTCAGCAGGGTCATTCACACATTGTGAGTGCCTCTGGGGGCAGGGGGAGCTGGTGGAGGCAGGAGGCACCTGCAATTACATGGACACGTCTGTGTGGCACAACTGTTTGCACTCATCATGTATCAGTTTAAAAAAAAAACCCTGAAAAACTAATTTATTAGGAGCTTGGTGTGAGGTGGTGCTTGCATAAGGATGAAATCCCTTCAAACAGATAGTCACTGTTAGAATGGAGAAGGAGTCTCAAGTCCTCCAGCACTTACATGTCTTAACCACATGTGGAAAACTCTCCTATGCAACCATTTCTGTGGTGACTGCTCCTGTTGACCGTTTACAAATGTCTCAACACTGAACATCTGGGTGCACAACATCTCTCTCAGTGCAGCTGTTGGCCCACCTAGGCAGATGGAGGCAGGGAATTCATGGGTCACTCAAGGGACTACATGGCTGGTGGGTTTTAGTGTGTGCAGAGGCAAAACCTGGTACCCTGCCATTCTGCAGCAATGTCAAAAGAGTAAATTTGATATTCAAGCCATAACTTCACTGATGAGTGAGTACACACAGGTCCCATCCTCTCCACCATTTCTGCATGGTCCTTTGCTCAGGACCACACACTGTGCTCTGTTCTTCTGCCTCTCTCCTTGGCCCTGTTCCAGCTGCAGCCTTGCCAAGCACGGACTGCCATCCTGACAGAATGGAGGAGCTCCCTAGTTAGGTTCTCAGCCCTTCCTGGGGCTGGTTTGGAACCAGGGCACCCTCCCAGATGTGTCCTGCCTCCCCATCCTACAGCTGAGTTCATCACATTTGTCAGTTTAACCCCTCACATGGATGAGGGACCTGCAGCTTATCCAGCTTGCCCTGCATGGCTCAGAGGGTTACTCCCTCCTGCCAGCCTGCCCTACCCAGCCTGTGCTGTGGCATCAGTGCTGGGGCCCTTCCACTGCACTGCACCCTGACCAGTGGGTCACTGATCTGGGCTGCAATGTCACCATTTTGGCTGTGAACAGAAAAGGCAGCTTCACTGGCTGCCACCACTCACCACGAACAAGGCCTGGGTGTCACCACTGACACACTTGGTGAACCAGAAGAGCCAGCCCACCTTCAGCTCTTCAAGTCAATTAGAGCTCTTCAAATGCTTCTCCTTTCCCAGCCTCCCTCTTGTATTTGCAGAGCTCCTCTTGTCTGCACTGAGATGTCCTTGGAGTATCCCTGCCCTTCCTGTGATGTCCAGCTCAGCTGGGCTCATGCCACCATGCCCTGCATATCCCATGTCCGTTCAAGGTCCCAACAGGACAGGAGGCTGGGGAGGGAAACATCACCCACCCACAAGCAGCCTTTCCCACTGACAAACTGGGTGCCTAAGAGGGACAGCCCCACCCCAGCACCAACTCATCCCATCCCTTCACACACTGCAGACTTCACCACCACTTCCGTGGGCCACTGGTTCGTAGAGGAGGACAGAAGGGAAATCCTGAGGACCACATGGGTCATGCAAGATGAGGCTGACATGCTCAGGGATGACTAGAAAGCCGGTGGGTGGGCTGCAGGGCACTTGTCCATCCTTGCTCTACACTGGGGCTGCCCCTGTGGGTGCTGCATGGAGCAAACCTTGGGTGCTGGAAACCAGCTGGGCATCAAGCAAGGGAGAGGAGTGTCAAGATCCCAAAGGCTTTTGTGGCAAGTCCCCAGGATGGGAGATAAATTCAGCTCTATAATTTTTTAATTAAAAGCAAAGTGCAATTGAACATAGGATCCTGCTCCCTGAGGAAGAGGAGAGTGGATTTCCTTGTCTTCAGGCCCAGGAAAGAGAAGAAGGATTGTCAAAGCAGATCTCATCCCTTGTGCTTGGGCAGGGACCAGAGAGGCCCCTCATGATCTGGACACAGCCAGATGCCACCTGTGCCTTCCCCTGCAGCATTGGGAGTGAGGTGTTCACCTGGCTAGAGTGCTGTCTTAGGGGATGTGTCAGTGCTGTGTCCCTGAGCAAATAAATGCCAGGCAGTCTGAGCACCCCCACGGCAGGCTTGCACCATCAGAACCCCTTGGGAAGGGTCAGACAGGGCCCTGTCCCGACTCAAAGCTTCATGCCTGTGGCACCACCTCCCACGGTGTCGAGAGAGGCACCGTGCACAGGACACACCCTCCCACAGGGACAAGGAAATTTTAATGTCTACATATCTTCCAGGAAAACCCTTCTGTGCTCGGAAGAAAGATTTATTCAAGAGTTCCTGCCTGCAGTGACAGGCTTAGGTCCCAAACCCAAGGAAAGCCCAGCACAGCCAGGACGAAAAACAGTTTAGAAAGAGCAGCAGACACAATGTAGGAGAGGACGGTCACAGGGATTAGCCCCTGTGCGCGGACACATCACCAGTGAGTCCGCAGAGCCGGACTGCGCCTGCCGCAGCCCGTATTTAGGTGGCAGCACTGTGTCAGTGGCCGCGGGACAGCGACAGGCCGTGCCCCAGCCAGGGCTCCGGCACCGAGCTAAGGACGGGTCGGCAGAGCCTCTTGGACAGTGCATGTCCATAAATCTTCCCTGCACCCCCACGTCCCTGCAGAGCCGTCCTCATCCCCGCGTTCCTCCAGCGCTGCCCAGGTCAGGCAGACCTCCTTACCTCACCTGGCCTGGGCACGGTGACATCAGGGCACTCACGCGGCTGCTGCCAGCAGTCATGGCTCCAGTTACAGCCCTATAAAGGGGTTTGGGATGCAGGGCAGGGAGGGAGCGTTTCACAGCCCCGCAGCCATGGGGAGCGGCGCTTTCCTCCTGGTGCTCGCCGTGGCCCTGGCAGAGAGGGCTGCTCCTGCAGAGAGGAAGGTACGGGGATGGGTGACAATGGGAGCGTTGCAGACGTGGCACTGGGATGCAGTGTGGGCAGCAGGAGTTCTCTCTTAAATGCCTTTTTAGACAAGCAGGAGAGCTTTGCAAGGACCAAGTCCAGGCAGAGGGCAAGGTATCCCTGGATCACTCTCAGCCACCCGGTACGATCTCCAGAAAGATTTGTTCCCTTGAGGGAGCCATGCACAGGGCATTCCTTCCCTTGGGGTTTGTGCCTGGGAACACCATGCATGAGGCATCCCCTCCTGTGGAATCTGTGTCTGGACATGCTGCAGGGCTGGGAACATTCTGCAGGGCTGGGAACATTCTGGCCTTGCTTCAGCAGCCAGCAGCACCCTGGGGCAACGTTTCCCCAGGGATTTAGGGATTAGGGATTAGGGATAGCCATGCCCTACAGTTGCACTCGTAGCAGGGCTTGTGGCTCCTGGTGTGGGGCAGCAGCAGAGATGGGGTTCCTCCGTGTATGTGGGGACAGAGAGCATGTGGCTGTATTCCTCCAGTGCCAGCTCAGTGGACTATGGAAAAATGACCAGGACTCACTGATGGAGATTTCAGTGTCGAGGGACAATGGAGACTTCCATGGACAATACCTCACACGAGTCACCCTCTCCGGGGGCTGTGCCCAAATCTCCCCCCTAAAAGGTGCCCAGAAGCAGCTTGGAGAGGAGGGCTGGCCCACCTTTGCCTTCACTGTGCACTGGGAGAAGTTCTCCAGTAAGTGCTGGGACACCTTGGGATGGCACAGCAGTGTAAATGGGAGCCACACATGCAATGTGTGGAATTTTCTTTTGCCAGGAATTCAGCTGGGTGATGCTTTGGTGTAGCTAAGCAGCAACACCTGCAGAATGTGGGGCTAAGGGGCAATGCTGGGCTTGTACGGGGCAGCCTCTCCTCACCCAGCATCCTTGGGGTGACCAGGGTGGGTTCAGGACTGCTAGCACAAGTGGGATATGGTGCTGCAGATCCTGCCTTGCCCGAGGGAGCCACAGGGAACAACAGGACCCTCCAGCATGGGTTTGGTGGTTGCGTAGCTGTTGGAGCAGGAACACACCTGTGTCTGGGATGACAATGGGAAGGGGAAGCCGCCAGTTTCCCCATTGATCTCCCATGCACTTCCCATATGCACTTCCTCCCAGATGCCACTACTGCCTTTGTGGGGCAATGCTTTGTGGATGCAGATGGAAAGGAGATGCTGACCACCATGTGGCTGCTGCGTGAAACCGTCGGGTCCCTTGAGGAGGACTGGAAAGCCACAAGGTAGCGGGGGAATATGGGGGACACTAATCCCACAGAGGGGTCCTTGCTTGAGGAAAGTTGGGGGGCATTTAGGGACACCCCAACACTGCTGCGAGCACTGGCAGCTCTGAGTGGGCAGTGTCTGTGGGTCATCCCACAGGAACTCTCCACTTCTCACAGGGTGGGCAGAAATATCTTCACACGCAAACACACCACAAAAGGAAAGATCCTGCCAAGCTTGTCCCCTCCCTGTGAGGCTGTGTCTTCACCAGCCCCGTGATGGGATGGTCTTCCTGCAGCCTAATTACCCAACAAGGCAAGAAATACCTGCCTCCCAAATGAGAATAAAATTCTAAAATCATCAGCTGTGGTTGCCTTATTTTAAAGTCTGTCCTTGCTACCCCTTTTGTCCCCAGAGATATCCCTGCTGAGGTGAGGTCTCACCACTGCCCTTCCCCAGGGACATCTGCATCTCTCCCTGGTCGCACCCATCCGCCTCCCTGGGCTCATTTCCCATCTTATGTAAACGCAAACTTCCACCCTGTGTCATCATTCCCCGCCTGCCTGATGGTGGCAGAGCTGGCAACAGCACCCTGAATCCAGTTCACTTCTTTGCAGTGCCTTCATATCCATTCCCACCAGCCCCTTTCCAGTACCAGGACACCATGCTCTGTAGGCATGGCAGAGGCATGGAGGCAATATCATCAGTAGATTTAGATGTTGATTAAGCACTTTCTTTGTGCTGTATGGCATCCCAAGTAAAATGTGCACAAATTAAAGCCCCCATCCCATCCCATCCCCCTGGGTTACACTCAGGGATTTTCCCCTTCTCTGCCACTGCATTTTGTCAGTGCCACTCTATTTGCCTTTGTGGACACCTGCCAACCTATAGGTCAGCTCTTTCGACACAAAGCTTTTGGCACGTCCATGAGTGAAAAGGAAGCCTCTTGTGGAAGTGTTACAAAAATATTCCAGCCCCAGAGATGACAGCACAGGTGGCCACACAGTCCATCAAGCCTGGCCCAGCTCTAGTGAAGCTGCAGCAGGGTGCCATGAAGTGGAGGGATGCCTGCCACCACAAGGTGGCTTCTCCCTGCCAAACAGCACAGAAAGGCAGGAGTCGGGCCTAAAGAACAGTGTGTGGCACCCAGGACAACAGCAAAACAATCCCCAGGGGGGAATTTCTTTAAGGCCCTGTGGTAGGCCATGAGTTTGGGACTGAAAAAGACAAAAAGGAGAAGGGATGTGTTAGGAGAGGGGTGTTTTCCACTTGGCCCAGCTTTTGAGGCTACCTAGATGAGAGAGCACAAGGTGCCAGGATGTGCCAGGATGTGCCAGGGCTAGAAGAGGGCAATGAGAGATACCACCCCAAAGGGCACTCTCCCACCCCCAGTTTGCACACTGCAGCCTGCTGCCATCCCCCCCCCAAACACTGCTGTCTTGGAAACAGCAGGTGTTGATTCAGCTGAATCTCACCTGAATTTTCAGCTGCCACAGCCATATGCCCGCTCCAGGCATCACAGCAAAGGCATGGCTCAGGAACACAGGGACAGTGCACACTGCAGTTTGTAAATCAAAGGACCTTTAGAGCAGTAAATACAAGAAAGAAGTGTAATACAATGCTGGTTATCATGCACTGTGTGTTTAGCAAACCCACTTACTGGGACTTCAGTAATGCTGCTGCGGTTACTTCTTCCTCTAACTCTCATAAAAGTAAAAGCAAAAGCATCAAAATGAGCAGCTGCTATCCAGAAGAGGCTGGAGAAATGTTGTTGCTTCTAAAATGAGTAAGCATTCCCTCCCATGCAGAGCTGCAACACCCTGGTCAGGCAGTGGCACCAGCAGAGTAGGGAGGGGGTAAATGTTGAAAGAGGTGGTAATTTCCAGCCTTCATGCATGGGAGGCAGATTCCCAAAGAAGGTATTGATGCTTTTCAGGTTATATAGGGCCTTATAAAGAACTTGTGCCCCCACCTCTCTGCATAGCCGTGCTTCTTTCTGCATTCCTTCAGCCCTGACCTGGTCATGCAGACCTCCTCACCTCCCTTGCCTGTCCCGGGCACCCTGACATCAAGCCATTCACGTCACAGCTGCCATCCTGGTGCTGGTGGGGCTCCAGTTACAGTCCTATAAAGAGTGTCAGGCTGCAGGGCTGGGGGAGCTCTGAGCAGCCTTGCAACCATGGGGAGAAGTGCTTTTGCCCTGCTCCTCGCCCTTNNNCCCTTGCCCTGCCAGTGTGTGTTGCCCCTGTGGAGAGGAAGGTATGGGGGCAGATAATGGTGGGAATGTGGTCTTGACATCCTGCTAGACCCCCAAGTCTGCTGCTGGGGCATCATAGCTCAAAAGGGAGGCAGGGCTGGGCAGCTGGAACTAGTGGGAGCAGCACTGTGCAGCGCTGAGGGAAGCTGGGACAAGGCTGGGAGGAAGGGACTGCTCCTGCAAGAATGCTTCTTGC
>VZRX01015153.1:7500-20950 GCA_013398075.1 Notiomystis cincta | reverse complement strand
CAGCAAAAAAAAAAAAAAAAAAGGTGTTGGTACTTTATAAGGAAAAATAGTAAAATTCTCCAGGGTGAAAGCAAGTCACTCAAATTTCTTATATATTTATTTAGAGGTTGGGTTCTTTTTATATTTTAATGAACATGCTTATTTTGTTTTCCTGCATAAAAGTCAAATTGCACCTTTGATCACAAGTTTAAATCTTAAACTTTCCCCAGGTAAAACAGTGTGTGGCCACTTTGGCCACCTTGAGTGCTCCTTTCCTTGGGGATCACCATGGGCAGGACATTAAGAAAGGCCCTTTTTTTATTTGTCATTCCTAAAGTTTAGGCCCAGGTAGTTCATATCAGTCTTAGAAGTGTGTTTTTTTCTCTAAATTGCAACTTTTTCCTGTCCATCTTAACTTAGAGGTGCTCAGAGATCCATCCTGGAGCCGGGTGCTCAGAAACCTTCCAAGAAATCTGACACTGAGCAGAGGGATTTCCTTCCAGGGGGGGAATTTCCCATGATGTAACTCCTCTGCTCTTCTTACCAATGTTTTGAGACCACTTGGACTCTGCTCTTTGAAAGGTACTTAAGGCTTTGAAGCCTGAGAAAATCCTTTAAAAGGCAGCTGGTGTTTTCACTGGGATATTTAATGCCGAGGTAGTTTGTGGAAAGAGTTCTCTGTGCAACTTTGGGAAGGGAAAGGGGAGGAGGGAAGGGCAGGGTGGGAGCAGGGCCAGCAGAAGACACCCATGCATGAGTTATGTGCTTTTTTTTCTTTATTAAAGCCATCAAATTCCCAGGAAGAGCTGTTGCCATCTCTAGCCAAGCAAAATGAAAATGAAGGTTTTCCTTTTTTCCAGCTCTGTGCCAGCCTGTAGCTCTGTGTGTGTGTTGGCACGGGGAGTTTGTATCCTGCAGGAAAAGGAGTCAGTGCATTCCTGGAAGGCAAATCCATTTCTGCCTTGCAAAGCTTTCCCTTTCCTGGCTGAGGTGGAGGTGGCAGGTGTTGGGAAAGCCTCTGGTGCTGAGCTGCTGGGAGAATGGCCCCACCAAAAACATCTGGAGATGTTCAGCAGTGGCAGGGCACCACACTTAAAATCAGCAGTTAAAAAGAAACTTAAAAATAGATTCTATCCAGACACTCCTGCCAGGGAGCACCTGGTGAAAGTGAGGAATCTGTGGGTGATGGTTTGGCTTGGAATGGAACTTCAAATCCCATCCAGAGCCACCCCTACCATGGCAGGGACACCTCCCACTGTCCTAGGCTGATCCAAGCCCAGTGTCCAGCCTGGCCTTGGACACTGCCAGGGATCCAGGGGCAGCCACAGCTTCTCTGGGAATTCCATCTCAGCCCCTCTCCACCCTCCCAGGGAACAATTCCTTCCCAATATCCCATCCAGCCCTGCCCTCTGGCAGTGGGAGCCATTCCCTGTGTCCTGGCGTTCCAGGTCCTTGTACCAAGTCCTTCTCCAGCTCTCCTGGAGCCCCCTCAGGCACTGGGGGGTGCTCCCAGAGTCTCCCTGGCTGCTCCCCACCAGTTTTGGGGGTGATGATGTTGCTTGGGCTGGTCCCTGTCTGCAGTTGGAGGCAGAGCCCGGAGCTGCTGCTCACAGAGCCATGAGGAGAAGGAGTTTTTCTGTTTTATGGTGACATTACAGCCCTAATGATTTCCAGACTCCCGAGAATGGGAAACAGGATGATGTGAAAAACATAAGGAGAGCATAGCTTTGAGCACTCTCCGTGCTCTTCCGTTTAAATGGAGCAGAAAAGTCTCCCCACTTCTCTCCCAGGTTTCAGAGGAGTTATTGTCATTATATTCCCTCATTATGATTTTGTTTTAGCACCACCAATCCACAGAAGGTTGCTGCCAGGGGTTGCTGTTCTGGGACACCCTTGGTGTTGTCTCCATCATTTCTCATGGATGCCCTGCTCATGGGCTGTGCATTTATGGCTGTCCTCACACAGGTCTCTGCAGTTTGGAGACACCCCCACCACACCCCAGCCTTGAGAAGCACCAGGAGAGCACCACCACCCCTTTCCCAGCACTGCTCTGCATCCCTGAAAACATCCAGCTTGGAAAACACAGCTGGATATGTGCAAATCCGGGGCTCCCTTTTTCATGGCTCTCATCCACACGAGAAGAGAAAAAGGAGCCAGGGAAGAAGCACATTTTTATTTACAGGTGCTTTCTGTTCGCTCACTTTGCTCCTCAGTCCCTGCAAGCACGAGCTGCCGTTGAAAATCAAATGAATTCTCAATTGCTTCCTTCCAATTCAATCAGGGGAGGGAAGCAGAGACCTGCCACGGCGCTGGAGGAAGCGGGGCCGGGGCGGGCGCCGGCTGCAGGGAGCTGCTTCCTTCCCTCCTTCCCAGGGATGGGCCCTGGGGACAAGGGACTGTGCCCCTGGGGGACACAGAGGAGGAGCCTCAGCTCAGTCCACCCTGGAAGCACAAGGATGTGTCATCCACCATGGCTTTGGGTGTCTTCTGCTCCCTGACATTTCCCACGTGGGTTTCCCTCGTGCCGATCTGCCGTGGATTTTCTTACAGGTGTTCGTAGCCCTGTGTCAGCCTTGTGTCTGTAGAGGTGATGAGGGTGAATTTCTGTTACTGCTCTGAGGAATCCCTTTGCTTTTCTTCGAGAAGAAAAACACTCTTAGTCCAGATTAATCGTTTTGAGGAGTTTATTTTGCTGATACAGAGCGTGACTATTCGGTTTTATCACAGAACCACAGAGTCGCTTTGGTTGGAAGGGACCTTCACGACGCCGTTGTTCCACTCAAGGGACTCTTTCTGCTAGACCAGGCTGTTCAGAGCCCTGTCTAGGCTGGTTTTGTCATTTTTCCCATTGTCCTGTTGCATTTCTCTGTGTCCCAGCAGGGCGGAGTGCTCGGCGGCCTGCGAGGTGTGCGAGGGGGCGGAGGAGATGACGGAGCCGCTGCAGCAGTGCACGGCCTGGCTCCGAGCCTACTTCAGTGAGCCAGCGAGCACGGGCACCCTGCCCCTGCCAGCCTTCCACCACCCCCTGCTGCAGAGAGGTCAGTGCCACCCTCCCTGCCCTTGCCACCAGCCACAGGCGCTGCTGGCTCCCCTCTCCCTCCTCCTGGCTCTGCAGAATGGTGTGGTTCAGCTGCCGACACCAAAGTTGGGCGATGAGCACACCCGAAGGGCTGTGAGCTGAGGTGGTGGCTACCTAAAGCAGCTTTTGGCCAGCAGAAAGGGGGGTTGAGGCTTTGGCATCACTCCCCACAGCTCCCTGACAGGAGAGGGGTCTGGCTCTGCTCCCAGGGAATAGGGAGGAGTGGAGATGGCCTCACACTGCACCAGCAGAGGTTTAGGGTGGAAATCAGGGAGAGTTTCTTCATGGGAAGGGCTGCCCAGCCCTGGCACAGCTGCTCTGGGCAGTGAGGGAGTCCCTATCCCTGGGGGGAATTAAAAGCCATGTGGATGTGGCACCTGGGGACATGGGGGGGCCTTGGCAGTGCTGGGGAACAGTTGGAATGGGTGGGCTCAGAGGGATTTTCCAACCCCAGTGAGTCCCTGATTCTGTGGCTCTGTGTCCTGTCAGTAGGAAGCACAGTGATAGGTTGTGTAAGGTGGCTGTGGTTTAATTTCTCAGAGTTATCAGAAATAATGTTCATATTTTTAAGCAAAGAACAAAGAGAATTGTTACCAAGAAGTTGTGCTATTTGTGAATTTAGATAAAAGCAACTCTTGAGAAATCCTCCCCATTGCCCATTTA
This sequence comes from Notiomystis cincta, assembly GCA_013398075.1. Taxonomy (NCBI): domain Eukaryota; kingdom Metazoa; phylum Chordata; class Aves; order Passeriformes; family Notiomystidae; genus Notiomystis; species Notiomystis cincta. Next base: position 17,229 of record VZRX01015153.1, on the reverse strand, counting down.
TTATCCGTGTTCCTGAAGGCCTTGTAACAGAAATCAATCACTTGAAATGAAACAGGCCCCATTATCAATACTATTACTAATACTAATACTAATACTAATACTAATACTAATACTAATACTAATAATAATAATAATAATAATAATAGTAATAATAATCTCAGAAGTCTGGTGTTTGCAGTGCCTTCTTGCCTGCCCCAAATTGTCACCATTTCTTGGTGAATAAAGGAATCTCAGCCTCTGTGAGCTCTGCACATCACCTTTGTTTCTTCTTCTGTATTTACTTTCCTATGCTATGCAAATTCCCCAGTGCCAGGTTTCTCACAGTCCAATTCTGGGGTGGTACTGAGGAATTTTTTTATTAGCTGGGGTGAAGTGAAATGCCACATTGTGGAAACTTTAACACTGAGGTGGGTGTGAATGGGCAAAGCTGGGTAAGAAATATTGCTGCTGCTGCTCCTTCCATCTCTAAACAACAGCAGGGCAATTCTGCCTCCCAGGTTATCCATCAGAAGATTATAAAACATTTTAAATAATGCTTTTTGTTTTCATTAGTTCTCCTAAGTGGGCTCCTGAATTCTTTGTAGCTTTTTGAATGAAATTCCTTGGTGTTAGCACTGCTGGCCTTGCTTTAGCTGCTGGTTTGGGGTTCAGCTCTGAGAGGTTTGGCTTTGTGGGAGACTTGGTCCATCCCCAGGACAAAACCTTCCTGTGCAGGCACTGAAGATCATTTAAAAGAGGAAAAATAAGGATATTTGCCAACAGGGAGCTTCTGGAAGGAAACAATCACCACCCTTGAATTTCTGAGGAAAGGAAGGAAAGTTCTTCAGCACCATCCAAGCTCAAAACCCAGCCAGGAGCTGTGGCAGGGATGGGATGTGGCTGGTGACTGTGAGCATCAGCTCAGGGGCCCTGCAGCACCTGTGGCCTTGGGAGGGGTGGCACTGGTGGTCCCAGGGTGACACTCAGGGCCTCGGGAGGGGTGGCACTGGTGGTCCCAGGGTGACACTCAGGGCCTCGGGAGGGGTGGCACTGGTGGTCCCAGGGTGGCACTGGTGGTCCCAGTGACCACTGGCCCTCAGGGGGGGTCTGAGCACTGCAGCACGGGCTGGGTGCTGGGCAGGGGCTGCAGGTGATGTTCTCATTTCAACACGTGCACGTTCAGGTTGTTTTCATTTAGCCCCCTGTTTGTTCTTGGCCTGGGCCCAGGTGTGTGTGTTTTATTGGGGGAAGGCACCTACGTCATGGAAAGGCTAATGAGGAATTAATTGGCTCCAATCACAACGATGTGAGAGCATTTCTGTTCTTCTGTGACTTTCTCCTATTAATACTTTCGTAAAATGGAAACAAAAATTACGTCGGAAGGAACGTGGAAATAGATGTTGAAAATTGGAAGGAACTGGTTTTAAAAGTCATTTAGGAGAAAGGTGAGGTAAAAATCAAGTTGTGATGGATTGCACTTCAGTTTCTCTGCACATCAGAATTGCAGTTTTGCTAAATTAGGAGTTTGGTATTTATTTACTTTTACACATTTACATTTGAAAGTGCCTGCTCATTTCTCCAGGCTCTCCACAACGCAGAGCAAACAGCAGTGAGAGCACGAGGATCCAAAGCCAGGAAGGCTTTTTCTCATCACTCTGATTTTCTTACATTTCTGCTCAGCAGCAGCTCTTCAAGTGGGGCCCTGGGACAGTGCTGGTGTCCCTGCCCAGGACAGGGGTGGAATTGGATGGAATTAAAGGTCCAGGGGTGGAATTTAAGGTCCCTTCCGACTCAAACCAGGCTGGAATTCTGTGATTCCATGATCAGCAAAACCTTTGGCCTTTCTTTCCTCCTCTTCCCTGTAAATGTGACCATGTACAGTGTGGCTCTTTGACAGAGGATTTGAGTTCCACCCTCAAGTCCTTTTTTTAGGTAAAAGTGGGCTGAAGATCCACAGCCCGTGTTCACCTGTACAATGGCAGTATTTTTACTTGTTCTCAGAGAAACTGAGAATATTCAATATTCAAGACTCTGAAACAGCTGCAGAGATGTGTGGATATTGAAATTATTCCAAACTTCTGTTCTGAAAGGAAGAGTTTGTGTGTAGGTGGTGAGATATTGGGAAGAAATTCTTCCCTGTGAGGGTGGGGAGGAGCTGAGATGGAAATCCCAGAGAAGCTGTGGCTGCCCCTGGATTCCTGGAAGTGTCCAAGGCCAGGCTGGACATTGAGGCTTGGATCAGCCTGGGACAGTGGGAGGTGTCCCTGCCATGGACAGGAACATGATGGCCTTTAAGGTCCCTTCCAACAGAAACCATTCCACGATTCTGTCACATTCCAAGCCAAAGGCAGAGCCCAGCTGTGCAGAAAGATCCAGGAGGAGCAGCCTGGGGCTGGAGAGCAGAGGGGAGAGCTCTGCAGCTGAAATTCCCCGTGCATGATGTAGGTTATTCATCCAAGAGGGGATATTGATGAAACACCTCATACATAATGGGAGCCTTCAAAGGAGCTGGGAGCGGCTCCATTCTCGCGCCGAGGTGACGTAGCCAGGCTGTAATCAATAATTACCCTGTGATTTCCTGCTCCTTCAGGCTCTCACACTGCCCAGGGAGGGGCAGGGGAACAGAAGGAAGGGCCAGGTGTGGGCTGAGGGAACTCCTCACTTTTGGTGTCACCTCGGTGGAGTCGGAGCCATCCCTGGACTCGCCTCGTCCCGGGGGCTGAGGGGGTCCTGCAGTGGGGTCTGTCCCCTGGAGAAAACCCTCCCATTGCTGCATCCTGAGCACTCTGCACCCCCAGGAGCAGCACTGCTGCCTCTCTTTGACTGGTTTTGCGCATTCTGAACTTTAAAAACATCCCAGCCTGCAGCAAATTAAGAAAGAGAAGCCGAGTTTTCTGTGTTTTCTGACTGCAGCTCAGCAAAGGCTGAAGTATTTTGTTATTCTTTTTGTGGTTGTAATGCTTAAATCACACCATTGTGGGACTGTTGATTTGTCTGCTCATGAGATGACAAATTCAACATCCCCTGATGCTTGCATTTAAAAGGGATTTCAGTGGCTGTGCTGCTCACCCTAATTATGGCATCCTGAGAGCAAATCTTCCTCACGTACAATTTAGCCAGATACTTTTTCAATATATAAAAATTATTTCAATAAGAAAAGCATTTACATTACTAAAATGAATTACTGATCTCTTTTCCCTTCCTTTAAATTACAGTTAAAAAAAAATCATAACAATTGTTGACTTGGTTGAGGTATTGTCAAGTGAAGCTGGAAAGTTGGAAGCTCCAGGTGCCAGTTTGTGGATAAACTTTTTAAAATATATACTTTCATATTTCAAGCATGCACATGTTCAGTGTATTTAGTCCATCCTGTGGTGACCTTTTTGCTCAGGTGTCATGAAGTTGAGACTTATGATCAGATTTTACTTTAAGGACCAGTTCCTGTGATTTCCTTCCTTTATCATATAGCTATAGATATAGATACAGATACAGATAGATATAAATATAGATACAGATATAAATAGCTATAGATACAGATACTGATATTTTTATGTTTAAAGCATAACCATCCTTAACAGCAAAAGCAGCAAACTCAGCCAACAGGGAGACCAGGAGTCCTGCCATCATCTCTTCATTGTTCCCTTATTTCCAGTAAAAATGGAAAATTCAATGAACTCAGCTGGAAAAGTGGGAATCCACCGGGTTATATACACTGCAAGAGGCAGGGAGAGATGGGATGTTGGGTAGGAATTGTTCCCTGGGAGGGTGGGGAGGGGCTGGGATGGAATTCCCAGAGCAGCTGTGGCTGCCCCTGGATCCCTGGCAGTGTCCAAGGCCAGGCTGGACACTGGGGCTTGGATCAACCTGGGACAGTGGGAGGTGTCCCTGCCCAGGGGCTGGAACTGGATGAGCTTTCAGGTTCCTTCCAACCCAAATCATGGGATTTTATATTTATATTTTGCAGCCTTGAGCTGCCCTGTTCCCTTGCTGAGGAGGAGGCAGGACTTGTCCTTTCTTAGGCAACTACAAAATGTCATTTTTACCACTGATTTATGCTGCAATTTGTGAAATTCTGAGAATTTTGTACCAGAGGTTCTATTCATTAAGGAAAGAAAAGAAAAAGTTGATAAATGTTTCCGATTTTCCCCCTTCTCAACCCTGCAGCTTCATCAGACATGCAAATACATTTCCATTTAGGCTTTTAGAAAGTGTTAAATATGAAATAATCTGCTCGGAAACGTTCGTACTTCACATATCTGGACATGGCAGATTCAAGTGCAGAGAGATGACAAGCTTTCCTATTCCTGTCTGCCAACTCAAAATTCAAATTCCAGAGACTGGCATCTTCTTTTATTACCATTTCATGTGAGAGGAGTTTTGATAAGCAGGAAGTCACTGTTTTGTGAGACATTTAATGGATTTTTACAATCCAATACTTTCCTACAATTTTCTGCAAACAGAAATCAATCCTCTCCAACCTTCAAAAATGGAAACAGCAAAACCCCAAAATAGCCCAGTTACTTTTATATCTCTTAATTCTTTTTCCAGCCCAGTTGGCCCATTGCTTTCTATCAACTATATGTACTTAAAAACAAAACTAAACAAAGAAATCAATAGAAATGCATTCTGGACAGAAATATCTGCAAAATTCCTGACCCAATTCCTGTTGAATTCAGACCAAAATTCCCATAATTTTCAGTAGAAGCCCTTGTGGTTTTAAATATGTCTTAAATACTTTTACTGGAGGTCATAGGGTAAGTTGTCTGCCAAATGTGAGACATTTAGGACAATTCAGGCCCTCCTGGGTTGAAATTTCCTTTTTGGTAGCACTGATTCCAGATGTTTGGGGTTTTTGGTGGAGCTGATGTGACCTTGGAAGAGTCCAAGGATGGAGGGAGCAGAGTGTTTGTCCTGTAATGGGGAAGGCACTGGAAGGGGCATTTATTTTCAAAAATTCATTGTATTTCCAGTAGGACAATCCTTTCTTCAGTATTCTTAATAGTCTTACAGATAGGCCATAATTAGAATAAAGGAGCATTTTATAAACGGGGGTTTTTTTAGGTAAAAGTGGGTTGAAGATCCACAGCCCATGTTCACCTGTACAATGGCAATGTTTTTACTTGTTCTCAGAGAATTTGAGGATATTCAATATTCAAGACTCTGAAATAGCTGCAGAGATGTGTGGATATTGAAATTATTCCAAACTTTTGTTCAGAAAGGAAGAGTTTGTGTGTAGGTGGTGGGATATCCAGAAGAAATTCTTCCCTGTGAGGGTGGGGAGGGGCTGGGATGGAATTCCCAGAGAAGCTGTGGCTGCCCCTGGATCCCTGGCAGTGCCCAAGGCCAGGTTGGATCAGCCTGGGACAGTGGAAGGTGTCTCTGCCATGGCACAGATGGGACTGGATGGACTTTAAGATCCCTCCAACCCAAACCATTCCATGATTCCATGGTAAATATTTGCACAGAACTGCAGTTGGACCAAAGTCAGGGCAGCTCTGAAATCAGCAGCTCTGAAAGCCATGTGCGTATGAGGCTTCTTTATAAAGTGAATTTGCTCAAAATCACATCCCTTTTCTCCCCACGAAATAAAAGGAATCAGTTGACCCTGATCTAAGAAACATTTTGACCAACCTGGTAACTTTTGACATTGCTGCTTGTGTATGAGATTTAGATTAAAAGGTAAGAATTGAAGGTGGAAAAACCCCACCAGTGTAGGAAAATGACTTCTTTATCCAGAGTCGTGTGTTCATCATCTTCACCCGGAGCCCCAGACCTCAGCACCTGCTCTCATTGCAGACCTGTGAGGAATAAGTTTAATTTAATTCATTTTTCCTTTGATTTGTTGGCTGGCTTGCCACACATGCAGCCCCACGTAACCTTTGCACCCCTCCTTAATAAAAACCCATGCAATCAAGATAAAAGGAAAGGATTTTATAAATGCAGCCTCCCACACCCGTTTTATTAATGAACTTTCAGGCAAGTTTACTTAAAACCCCGTATCGATGGGAAATATCATCAATACTCATATACATTTAACCTGCTTGGTGTTTCCAAGGTAATGTGCTTAATGGGACTGTTACTATGGGGAGCACCTTGTTTCTAAGTAATATTGTTAATTTTTTTTCAGGAAATGACAATATAGTGACATTTCTGACAGCCTTTATATTAGGGGCACATAAATAAATTCATCTGGGGGAAAAAATTTTATAATAAAGGCATTTTGCTGCTGCTTGACCTAAGGATGCCCCTTTCTGACCCGTCTCCAAGATGTTTTGCCACATCTCCTGGCCAGTTTATTTGCTGACCATTTTATTCTGGGAGAAACAAGGACTCACTTAACTGGAAAAACACACTTTTCACTGGAAATTTGCATCCCGCACTCTTCTCAGAATAAAATATGCAAGAACAACATAAATGGCATACTCCTTTTTTTCCTTTCTTTCTTTTTTCCCCATGAATTGGGCCTTTGATGTTCAAGAGGAGCCAGTATTAAAGGACATCCCTAGAAGGCTGTAGAAATTGTCCCTATTTATGACAAATGTAAAATAGTACAAATCTAGCTGAATGTGATGGTGTCATTAGTTTGTGAATCGCATCCTTGAAAATAACTGTGGAGGAGCCAAATCGGTTTAAAAGAAGATAACAAAATGGTTTAAGCTACTTAGGTTGAATGCCAATTATATTTTAATATTCAACTGAGCATATTTTACTAAGAAAAAAGGCAGCGTCGACGCATGCATAACTCATTGGCAGCGTCGACCAGCTGTGCCACTCTTCTCTTCGAATCACTTTGTGCATTTTAGTAGCATGGTAATTTAGTAGAGAACTACCTGAGTGATGGCATTTTCAATGAGCAGGTAATCTACAGAGAATTTTTATATGGTTATGAGTTCTGTGCTTCAGCCTGGCAACACAAAAATACATCAAGACCAATTACGGTATCAACTTTCAGCGTGATACCCTTGCCACGCAAGTGCATGTATTTCTGCCCCAGGCATTTCAAATTGCATCTAATTTGAAATCTTTGGGGTTTTAATTAAATTTCAGAATATATGGAATTCTTCATTAGTACCTGCTCTGAATAGCAGATTATACTTCTCTCAGTCTCTCGTTAAAGAAGTAGGCTGTGGTAAATAGCATGTTCAAGAACTGATCATTTGTGGTGCCTGGATATTGGGAACAGAAATAGTGAAATGCAAAATAATATCAAAAAGATTATTAGTCCAGTGAGGGACTCTTGATTTGTATTTTAATGGAATTTTACATTTCTCTTAATGATTTGCAAATTGTCCTCTGATTATAAGATGCATTAAGCTTTTCATTTTAATGGAGAGACACAGCCATTAGCAGAAATTTTTTTCTGTCTTCTTTTTAGAGTGCTTCCCTGCAGCAGATAAATATTGAAACCATTAACACCTTTTGATGTACTTTATAGTGCTGCAGCTTGGACCAATACATGAATGAACATCACCCTTTTATATTTTAGCACTTTGCTGGAAGCTCCTGGTTGTCGTTCCGTAGGTGAACAATGACCGGAGCCCCACGCTTCCCTACGTTTATTTCCTTATAATTAATGTTCCAAATGTTTCGGGGAACATCATTCATATTTAATGCCTAAAGAAGTAGTAGAGCCAACAAAAGTCAAGATCTGAAATGCAGATGGAGGGTGCTGTGACCTTAGCTCTGACCATCCTTCCAGGGAGGAGGGTTTGTTAGGGGTTCACGGTGGGCGACAACACAACCGGCTCCTTTGTTGCAGGCTCCAGAAGACAGGAGCACTCTTCATTTGTCAATCTGAAAGTCAAATTTCCTCCTTGCTTTCAGCTTAACGTGAACCCTTAATGTTGTATAAACATGTTGTGCCTGTGCTGACTTCATTGGGTTTGGCAGGAGAGCACGGGATGAAGAGCAGCCTCTTTTTTGTGGCAGCTCGCAAAGCGTGAGGAGGATTTTCCTGATGCTGCAGGTTTATGTAAAACAAGGGGGCTGTTACAGCAGGTAAATGTGTGATTATGAGCCTTATCAACTGAGTGAAATCCATGTAATATTCTTTAGAGGCTTTGGAAAATCAAATCATTCTTTAAGAGGTGTAGAACTGGGGAGTTTCCCCAACCCCAACTGCTCTTCACCCCCCAAATAACCCAAATTTGTGCCTGTGCCTCTGCAGACTCCTCCTCTGCTGGCAGGTTACCTGTGAGAACCTCCTCCGAGCAAGACACTGATTTTAGGGCTGCCTGCTAATTGAGCAACCTCGAATCTCTGCAATCCCATCAGGGGTCACTGGCAGGACTGCTCCTCTGTTTGCTTCCAGGATGTCTGTTTAAATAATTTGGATCTCGGGAATTCCAGTTGCAGTTCATTTAAGCAGCGCTGTGTGATGGCACCGGGATCAGTCAAGAGGCTGAGTGACTTCATGGGATCACACTTTACCTCCTCCCAGTTGTTCTGTTGGCTGCTTAAATACATTCTCCTTACAAGAAAAAGAAAAAAACACACCTTAACTTTGAGACTGAAGCCAGAAGATTCTGGGAATTACTTGCTGCTGCTGCAGCATTCTTGGAAGGATGTTGTGAACTAGTGTTTGGAAAGTGCTGTGTACATCTTAGCCCCATCCATTAGGTATTTATAACTCAATAATAAATTAACACAAATAAAAAAAAATCAGTACTTTGATACTGACTTCATTTGGATGCAGTGAGGAAATAGTTCCATTTTATTGCATTTAAGCACTTTAATGAGTATTATTTTTAACGTGCACATTTACAAAGGAACTTACAGAAAGCTGAAGAATTTGCTGTTCCTTTTTTAGCCCAGCGAGGATCTTACACTTTGTTCACGTAGTGGAGCACATTTGCATTGCATGTTTCATATATTAATTTTCTAGGCCAGGTTATCTTTGGCAACAGGATCTTTACAAAGCAACTGAGGGTGCAGATTTCTTGATCCAGAGTCCTTTGGGAGTGGATATTTGGGGCCGTGCCGAAAAATGAAACGGTAAAAACGCCTCATCAGTGTAACTCCAAATGGAATTATAGAGAAAAAGCAATTCTGTGGGAAGCAGGGAAAAATAAAGGAGAAATTCTGGTGCCTCCCATCCTCCTCTGCCACCAGCCTTGCTGGAGGAGAACATCAGGATACCTGTGCTGACTAATGCAGAGATGACCCAGCGTGGTCAAAGTTTGCAGAGAATAAATGTTCCCTTTCTCCCAGGTAACCTGGCTTGGTGCTAAAATAACCTGTTCCTTGAGTGGATGTAGGATGAGTCTGTGGAGGTACTTGGGGGATGCAAGGGATTCCTTCCAGCTGAATGTCTTGGATTGGAAGGGAACTTCAAGATCCTCCAGTTCTGAATCTCTGTAACATTCCAAATCTGTAGCACACAAGATTGTAGTGTGGGAGAAGAAATATCCCAGTGCTTGTAAGATGATGAAACAAATTCCAGTTTACAAAATCAGTTTTACACAAGCTGATGTCAAAATCCATGGATTTATTCCCCTTTNGAAGCCATTGCCTGTGTCCTGTCCCTCCATCCCTTGTCCCAGGTCCCTCTCCAGCCTTCTTTCATTCTGTACCTTTCTTTCTTTCTTTTCCTTTCCATCATGGGACTGTGCTGGAGCCCTGCAGTGATGAGCAATATTCTTGTAGAACATATCTGTGAATTTTAGAGTCTGCATCTCACACTTCCTTCATGGTGCTTCTGGATTTTGTGTCCTGTGTTGAGGTCCTTATTAAGGTTTGTCACTTTATTTC